>VDFB02140181.1:0-24266 GCA_007258455.2 Sequoia sempervirens | reverse complement strand
CAACGAAATGGACTACTATAGAATGAGATTTAAACTAAAAATGCATACTATACTAAGATGCAAGATTATATTATGCTATGATAAGATTATTGCTAAGATATGATTATTGCTAGAATGCTAAAGATGCAAATGTATAAGCGTAATTGTGTGTGTGTGTGTATGTAACCAATGCTTGGATTCACACATGTATTTATAGAGTTTTTAGAGGATTTTGATTGGCTGAGTTGATCAACGGCTGTGATAATTCCTGACAAATCGAATGGTCGAAGATGGATGAGAATGGAGAGAAAAATAGAAGAAAACGAATAAAGCAGGATTTTTCCATTTTTATGGAAGAGATAAGATGAGATGATAAAAAATCATCTTTTTTAGAAGAAAATGGAAAGATATTGAGAAGATAAATAATGAATTATCAAATTCAATTATTTATTTATGGGTGCATGTAGATTTTTCTTAATTAAATAAATATTTAATTAAGATTTTGAGGAAATTAGAAGATTTCATAATTAAATGAAATATTTAATCATGATTTGAAGAAAGCAGAAGATCTTTAATTAAATAAAATATTTAATTAAATTTGAAGAAATGACATGTGTATGAAATTAATTAAATAAAGTATTTAATTAATTAGAAGAAAGTTTTAAATAGAAGAAAATAAATATTTAAATTTAATTAAAACAAAAGATTTAATTAAATTCAAAATATGATAATTAATTTAAATAAATACAATGTATTATTTAATTAATCAAGTAGACACGTGAAATAATTAATAAAATAAATTTATTCAATTATAGTGGGAGAATAAAATGAATGAACAATATAATTAAATTAATTAAATTTAATTACATGTAGAAGACTTTAGAGAAATTAATTAAATAATAAATATTTAATTAAATGTCAGGATTAATTAGACATGACCAATTTTATGCACATACATTTTGCCCCTCTTTGAAGTGATGTGTGAAACGCATTGCTTCAAAGAAAATAAAATTTTTGCCCCTGATATATTTTTGATGCTGATGCTGATGATGCCCCCTCGGGAGGTAAATCGCGGATGATGATATGAGTTTTGAAAATGCGATAAAAAAAACTTGATTGGATGAGGAAATTCTGATGGTGATTCAGTGATTTAGCTCCCGGTAATTGGTGTAAAAGATGCCCCTAGTGAAAAAAAAAGAAGAGTAAATGCCACCAAAAACCCACCTTAATTGACCCATATAAGGTAAAAGGGGTAAAAGGGGAAGTCATTTTCACCCTTTTACTATAGTGATTTGTATGCTCTGATAGTGACTTGACGAGATGCAGATTCCATTTCATAGGCATAGATTCGAGCGGGCTTGCCAATATCAGAGACCAGCCGCATATGGACCACCGGTGAGTCGATTGAACCCTTTATGATTCAATTTTTTTTTATTTTGATCAAATTTTAAGCTTTTTCGCGTGGATTTAGGGCAAAAGATAAAGTTTTAGCGCATCCGCCTATCTGTTTTAGCGCATTCAAAAATTTCCATAGTGCATCTAGGATGTTCTTTAGCGCATATAGGTGCATGGTAAAATTAGGTTTTCTAGCGTATACGAAGTGTAGATTAGCGCTTATAGGAGTCAAGTTCGGCTAGAAGACTTTAGCACATCTAAGGCATAGAGTCGCACATTTAGGGATTGGCCACAACAGAGGTGGATTAGCGCATCTAGGATATGAAGTAGCGCTTTCAGGTTTTAGCGCGTCTAGATGATGAAATAGCACATCCGCGAGGTATCCTAGCGCAGATAGGGTTTTAGCGCTTTTAGGAAAAACTTTGGCGCTTTTAGGGTGCAAAAGCATGCATAATGAGTTTTAGCGCTTTCGAGTTTCATCGCATCGGAGGCACAAATTAGTGCATCGAGGAAATTTTTGGCAGAATGTGAGTGTGATGAAAAATGGTGTATACATTGCTTCCTTGGTCAATAGATAGATAAATTATCTTGCCATCATGCTGATATGGATAGAAATGATAGAAAATCTGATGATTAACTGATAACTTTGCTTCCCCGAATAGAAAACAAAGAGTAGATTGATTGATTGATTGACTGATTGTCTGATAACTTTGCTTCTCATGAATGAAAAACAAAGAGTAAATGTCTGATAAATTTGCTTTCTACGATAGAAACCAAATAGTAGATGATGGGATTCAAACATATTTGCATTCATGACTGAAGTACAAATGGAAAAAATGATTAGATTGTTGAAAAATTTCCTTTCCTGAAAAAGAAAAAGAAATAGTATAATGATGATAGAGTAGATTGATTTTATATTCAGATAGATAGATGCAGCCATGATTGCATGATATGGGTCACTGATATGATGTGTTGATATGATTCGTTGATTAATTTGATATGGGTCTCTGATATAGTTCACTTGATAGATAAAGCACGTGATATGAGTCATTGGTACGAGTCTGATGAACTGTCCTTGTGATAACAAAAAAAAGGAGGTTTTCAACAACCTCTAGATTAGAGAGTGTTTCCCGATATGTTGGGATCAGGTAGGAGAGCTGACTCCAGCAGAGATACAGTGGATAGTTGACTATGGGTTGGGATCTTTGTTGACTATCTCGCGAGGGATTCGAGTCAACAGGGGACTATTGACTGCATTGGTAGAGAGGTGGCACTTCGATCATAACACCTTTCATTTGCCGACTGGTGAGATGACCGTGACACCCGAGGATGTGTACAGGATTCTAGGGATTCTTGTGGTAGGTTCCCTTGTTTGTTTATGACCACAAGGAGATAGGAGGGACTGAGGCACTGAGGAGGATATGCGGTGATGGGTCGATAGTAGGATATTGGGTGTCGTGGGCAGATTTCAATAGATACCTAGCCTTAGTTGTTGTGTTGGGTGCATTCATTAGAGGCTTCCTTGGACCAGACCATTGGTCGAAGGGATTTTTAGTTGGTTGGGGTAGGATGCTAGAGTGGATGGTAACTCAGCCGTGGAGGTATGCCTGGGGGAGCTGCATTTTGGCTCATTTGTATCATGATCTAAATCAAGTGGTATACTGAGGATCGACTACTTTGGCTAGTGGTGTGACTCTGCTCCAGATCTGGGCATGGAAGCATATTGCGATTACGAGGCCAGAGTGTGCCAGGGCTAGGCCACCAGGCAAGCCGTATGTATATGCATATTCAAGTGCACTTGTCCAACCCAAGCTGGGCAAGTTGGAGTATTGGTGGTGCATGTTAGATGATGTGGATTCAGTTATATGGAGGCCATATACAGATTGCGAGCCCTGGGACATGGATCATTTGGAGATGCCATTTGTCTGTATGCCCCGATATCTGATAGGATGAACCCCATACATTATTGAGAGATTTTTGGCCTTGCGGGTTCAGAGACAGTACGAATATACGCAGGGGATACCACAGGGCGTTGCTCACTATGGGTGGCGCAAGGATGATCCTAGATGGGGACGATGTATTACATACCAGGTGGCATATATAGAGTACTCTAGCTTACAGCCAGAGGGATGGGCATACAGGCCAGAGGTGACAGATGCAGGTATGTCAGATGATTACTTAGTGTATTTCCACACACATCGATTTCCATGATTTACATGCCTAGATGAGCTAGGGCCCATTGTAGTAGCATAGCAGCCAGGGGTGGAGAGACAGGAGGAGGTGGCTGATGGAGAGCAGGTGATGGGTGGAGGACAAAGACGAGGAGGAGGAAGGCCAAGATGAGGAGGAGGGAGTCAAAGATGAGGATAGCTCAGATGATGGGGATGATGGGGGAGATGGTGGAGGGGAGGAGGAGAGGGCAGTGAGGCAGAGGTTAGATAGCCTAGTCAATGCTTATATTGTACAGCGGCCCAGATTTGGTGGCAGACCATAGACCATTATCAGGGTCTCCTCCTCATCACAGCAGGCACAGAGAGACATGCCGCAGGCCCAGCTACAGACTGTTCAGGGTCAGCTAGGTCAGGCACAGAGTTTGATAGCGCAGTTACAGGCACAGGCTCAGGTTCCAGCACCAACACAGGTATCTCAGCCTGCCCCAAACCCACAGATAGCCTAGTTGATGACAGAGAGGGATGCATTGAGACGGAGGGCAGTGGAGGCTGAGGGTGTTGCTCAAAGGCTTATGGGCACTGTAGAGAGTGCATCCTTGCGAGAGGCTATTGTTGAGGGCATGGAGATGGCGAGGGAGGCAGAGTACTACCGTTTCAGATATGAGGAGTTGTGCCCTCCTGAGCGCAGGGAGCCATTCCCACGGTCTCAGAGTAGGACCAAGAGTAGGTCACAGACAACCACACAAAGCATGGCTGTTACTGGGCCTCGATGGGATCCAAACACAGGTACCAGTGGCAGGCCACCTTCTTCCAGACCAGCTCCATCAGGGGCATCGACCAGCTAGTTTATGATGTGATGTAGATGTATTTCACACATGTATATCATTTTTGGAGCATGTATATTGATTTTGATCATATCCCATGTATTTCTCCTTGGACTTTTCAGTTTCATTGGACATTGGACATTTGTATCATTTTATGATGAGCGATGATATGCAGCGGTGATGATTTTTGATGATGTGATGTGAATTTATGAGATGATTATGTGATATGCATTTATTTCTATATGTTATGGATTTTGGTATGCATTGGAATGATTTGATGACTAACATGACATGCAGGATGATTTGATATGAAGTGTTTATGATGATGATGGAAAGTGATTGATGATGCGTACTAATGATGTCATGCAGGTGGATGACTCATGATATGATTATGAAAATATGCCATGGGATATTTGATATGTTCTATGAAAATGTTGTTTGGAAAATGATATGAAAATGTATGTATGGAATGTTTATTTTTTGGATTTTCAAATGCAAGTAAATAATGATAATATGATGGAAAATGAATGTTGTGTTTATGATATGCATCATGAATTTGTAATATGAATTAATATGAAAAATGATAGGATGATTAAAGATATGATATGAATGTAATGTGACAAATGATAAATGATATGAATAACGATATGAAGTGAAATGATTAATAATAATGAGATGTATGATAAGATGATAAATGATATGTGATGAAATGTAATGATTTGTAATGATGATGAAATGAAATGATAAAATGAAATGAAATGATAAGTGATAAGTGATAAGTGAAATGAAATGAACGATAATGAAATTATAAATGAGAGGATAATGAAATGATAAGTGATAAGTGAAATGAAATGAACGATAATGAAATGATAAATGAGAGGATAATGAAATGAACGATAATGAAATAAGAAATGATATGATAATGAAATGATAAGTGATAAGTGAAATGAAATGAAGTGATAAATGAAATGAGAAATGATATGATAATGAAATAATAAGTGATAAGTGAAATGAAATGAAGTGATAAATGGGATGCAAATGTGCAAAATGAGAATGAAATGAATATGAAAATGTTAAGTGAGATGTTAATGATATGAAGATGATAGATAATATGAAAATTAAAGTGATATGAAAATACAAAATGGATAAATGAATGATATGAAATGATGAGGAATTCGAATGACATGAAATGATAATGATAATGAAATGATAATAAAAGTGATATGAAATACCTAAGAGATGAATGATATGAACTAATAAAGGATCTAAATGATATGAAAATGAATGATAAATGATAAATGATAGGACCTAGATGGAATGATAATGATTAATGAAATGATAATGAAGATGAAAGGTGATGATGAAACAAATGTCTTAATGTCCTCCACAAATAGTCTAAAGAGACATGATAGTCGTTGATGTTTTTGTTAGCCTTTCAAAACTCTAATGCAAATCTAGTATGCAAATATGTACAATGAGTGAGATGAAATGCAACTAAATGAAACCAACCATTTGTTGAGCCTTTTGTTAGCTTTCTTGAATCATCATAAAGCATTTTAAAATGTTGGAAGTATGTACAAGCATCAGAGGGTAAATTATCACCAATGATGACCTGAGTACAACTTTCATGATTTTTGATATAGCAAGTAAACACAAGCATCAAGGTATAATTGAATCGAGATGACCTGAGCATTTCTTGCATAAATAGACAAAGACTAACCACCTTTTTATGCAAATTTGGAACTGTCATCAATGATAAACTTTGGAAATCATGTCTCGTGACATATTTGCAACAGATGGATAGTTAACCTCAAGACAACAGACAAAGAAAAATCATCCTCTTTCCTCTTTAGTTCAGTACATCAACGAGTGTGCTCTAGAGAGATGATATCAAAAATTAAACAACCATTGTTCAAAATTTAGTAGTGCTATGCCAAACATTATTCATATTTTAGATCATCCATATATGAGTCATGATATGGTACTTAGTTGAAAACTGTTTGTGCTATGGATCAATGATTGGATAGCCGTTCATAGGATTTGATTGTTTGTTCACATGATTGGATTTGATTTCATTGTCTAGTTGTTTCGGTAAAACCTAAAAGTTGATTGCCCCCAGTATTGACACAACTTGCCGAAATGGATATGCACAATGATCAAGCCATGGTAAGACGTTTTCGATGACAATATTGTGTTGGTATGGCCCTAAGATGATGAAAAGATGCATGAAATGAAGGCTAAGAAGCCAACTGCAGAACATGAACTAATAGATGGAGAGCTACAAATAGCGTCTATTTGCCAGATTTTCACTATTTGTTTTTATTGCATTTTTCTGATTTCTTTATATTTTTTTGTATTTTTCTTGTCAATAGACTGCCTGTTGCCAGGTTTTCACCCTATAATGATTTTTTTGATTTTTTTGTTTTTTGTTTTTTTCTTTTTTTTAGGAAATTTTCTGATTTTTTTTTTGTATTTCTTCAGGACATTTTCTATTTTTTTGTATTTCTTCAGGACATTTATGGATGATGATAGCTGACTTAAACATAATATTTCTTCAGGTGCATGTTATTGATGGGTTCGTCAAACAGATCTCCTTCTAGCGTCGATAGGTTATAAGCTCCTGAACCGTAGACTACAATAACCACATAAGGACCTAGCCAATTTGGTTCAAACTTTCCTTTCTTTTCTTTGTCTTGCTGGTTTCGTGGATTTTCTTTCAAAACTAGATCACCCACCTGAAAGGTACATGGCTTTACTTTGTGATTATAACTGCGATACATCATATGTTGGTATGCTTTCAAATGGTTAGCTGCTCTTTGTCTCTTTTCATCTAGGAGTTCTAGCTCTTGCAGTCGAGAAACTTTGTAGTCATCATCTATTGTGAGACCTTTTAGGGATACTCTGAGTGAGAGTATTTCAACTTCTAAAGGTAATATAGCTTCTGCTCCATAGATGAGAGCATACGGCATTGCTCTTGTTGGCATGTGGACATTGGTTCTGTAGGCCCATAAGGCGGGATTGAGTTGAACATGCCAATCTTTCCCTGAATCATTCACAGTCTTCTTTAAATTTTTTAGTATAGTCTTATTTGAGGCCTCTGCTTGGCCATTCCCTTGTGGATAGTAAGGTGTTGAATATATGTGTTGAATATGAAATCTCTCACAAAGTTCATCAACATCCTGATTCTTGAAAGGTCGTCCATTATCTGTAATAATGGAGTTGGGAATGCCATACCGACAAATAATATAGTTGAGTATGAATGATGATATTTGTTTGCTGGTAATTTTAGTAAGGGGTACTGTCTCAATCCACTTGGTAAAATACTTTGTGCCTGTGATGACGAACTTATGCTCGTTCGATGATGAAGGATGAATCTTGCCTTCTAGATCTAACCCCCATTGGGAGAATGGCCAGGTTGGCGTAAATGGTTGAAGTTCCTGTGCAGGAGCATGAATGAGATTCCCATGAATCTAGCATTTTGAGCACGTTTTCACAAAAGTGAATGATTCCCTCTCCATTGTAGGCCAGTAGTAACCCATTCTAATCAATTTCTTGGATAAGGTCAGTCCACTCGAATAAATACCACAAATGCCACCATGAACTTCTTGTAAAGCTTTGTCAAATTCATCATGTTCAAGACAACGAAGTAGAGTACCATCAAGACCACAACGATAAAGGGTGTTGGCGATAAGAGTATAGTGAGAGGTTTGGCAGATAAAGTTACATTTTTGGTTACAAGATAAGGCATGTGGTAAAATTTCATCCTTTAGGTAGGCATAAATCTTGCCATACCAAGGTGAATCGGATCCTACCAAGTGGCAAATGATTTGGCTTTCAGGTGTTTCATAGGCAGGTGTAAATGATTGTTCCACCAAAAATTCATAGCAAGCCTAATTTTTTGGGAGTTGTAACAATGATGCGATTGTAGCCATGGCATCGGCTGCTTTGTTATCAAGCCTTGGAATTTGTGTGAATGTGATGTCCACAAAGTACTTCTTGAAGTCATCAACCATCTTTTTATATGGAAACAATTTGTCATCTTTGGTCTGATAATCATCATTGATCTAATTAATGACTAACTCTGAGTCGCCATACACTTGTAATTCTATAATCCTCCATTCCAATGCTATTTTAAGTCCACTGATTAATGCTTCATATTTGGCTATGTTGTTGGTGCATGGAAACATCGGCCTATATGATCGAGGAATGGTGTGTCCTTAGGGGGTGATGAAAAGTATGCCTACCCCCAATCTATGTTGAGTGAAAGAACCATCGAAATATAAGGACCATGGTTGTTTGGATTTTGCAGTAAAGACAACAACATCTGGAAATTCAATGTGCAGGGGATGGTCTGCTTGTAGTGGTGCTTCAGCCAATTGATCAGTGATAACTTGTCCTTTGATTTCCTTGCGATCAACATAATGGATGTCAAACTCATTCAGAATCATTACCCATTTTTCTAACCTTCCTGTCAATGATGCTTTGCTTAACAGATACTTGAGTGGATCAATCTTTGAAATAAGATTGATTGTATGAGTTAACATGTAATGCCAAAATTTTTGTGAAGCAAAGACTACTACTAGACAAGCCTTTTCAATGGAAGTGTAGTTGAGTTCATGACTTGTTAGTGTTCTATTGATGTAATAAATTGCACGTTCTTTCCCTGTACGGTCTTCTTGCGCTAACAATGCACCCAAGGATGTCTCTGTTACGACAATATACAAGATTAGTGGTTTGTCTGGATTTGGTGGTACTAGAACTGGTGGAGTCATTAAGTACTATTTGATTTGTTGAAAAGCCAATTCACACTTGTCATCCCACTTGAAAGGAACATTCTTATGCAGTAGATGTGTGAAAGGTAAACTCTTGTCGGCCAGCTGTGCAATGAACCTTCGTATAGATTGAAGTCATCCCTGTAATGATCTCAACTGACTAATATTCCTTGGTGGAGGCATTTCCATAATTGCCTGTACTTTGGCAGAATCTACTTCAATTCATTTTCCTGATACTATGTATCCTAAGAGTTTTCCAGATGTGACTCTGAAAACACATTTCTTAGGGTTGAGGCGTACTTTGAACTTTTCCAACCTTGCAAGTATTTTGGATAATATCTCGAGATGTCCTTCTCTTGCGTATGATTTTGCTAGTATGTCATCAACATAATCTTCCATGAATGTGTGCATCATGTCGTGAAAAATTGTAGTCATAGCTCTTTGGTATGTAGCCCCAGCATTCTTTAAACCAAAAGGCATGATGTTCCAACAGTAAGTCCCCCAGGGACATGTGAAAGTTGTTTTGTCCTAGTCTTCAGGCGCAATCTTGATTTGGTTATAACCAGAAAAACCATCCATTAGTGAATACATGGAATGGCTAGCCGTTAGATCAACTATAGTATCAATGCTTGGAAGAGGGAAATCGTCCTTAGGACATTCCTTATTAAGATCTCTGAAATTTGTGCACACTCAAACACTTTTGTTAGGTTTGAATACAGGTACAATGTTGGAGATCCATTCTGCATAGTCAATTGATCTTATAAATCCCACATCGAGGAGTTTCTTAAGTTCTTCTTTAACCAATAATGCAACATGGGGGTGCATTTTTCTAATTTTTTGTTTCACAGGCTTAACCCCTGGTTTGATAGATAAGTGATGCATGATAAAATCAGGATCAAGACTTGGAATGTCTGCATAAGACCAGGAAAAATTGACTTGATTTGTTTTGAGAAATTCCATGAACTCTGGTACTTCTTTATCTGTCATTGATGCTGCTAATTCTAGAATCCTCGATTTCTTTGTAGTTTCAAGATTAACTACTTTTGTAGGCTCAATCAAAATAGGCGATCACTCATGATAGTGCTCCGAGAGAGTGTCAAGCATCCCATCATCTGGTGCCTTAAAAAGGTTTTCACCATCCGATACGCTCTTTATTTTATCTTTTGTTTGATCTAACACTGCCAGATTCTGGTTTTCATCATTAGATCTTTCTTTTTTATTTTTACTTTTGCAGCTAGGAGACTTGAAACTCTCCTGAGTAAAGACTCTATGCCAAAAATTGTTAGTGGAACAATCATTTTTGTCATCTACGGAAAGGAAGTTTATGATAGCTTCATCATTTGGGAATATGGGTTTATTGATAGGTTCAGATAGATTCCAGTCAATGAGATCCAGATGGATAACCGGTAGTGAGTCATTAGGTTGCGTGAAGTCGGCTATGGTTATGGTCATAACTGAGTTGTCTGGAGAATCCAAGGTATGAGGTGGATCAATGATGATAATGTTCTCATGATAGTCTTGTTCATTTAAATTTGACTCAGTATCACTAGAATCATAGTCACTTTGTAGTTCAGTTTCTCGTGTTTGGGACCGTGACCCTTCACCTTCGATTAGAGTTGGGGTATACTTGTGTATTACATCAACCTTTTTTTCCATCCAAAACTCATCATTGTAAAAGGTGTCCCATTCATATTCAACAAAGTCTGTGTCAAAGTTATTATCCACAAAATTCTAAATTGTTACCAAACATGGTTCCCTTGAATCTGAACCTTCTTGCAATGTGAAGACAGTGTCATGCAGTTATTTGGATGTTCTTTCTTTTGAGTTAGTATCATAGCCTAATCCAGTTTTCTCTTTTGCAACAAGTCCTGGAAGGTGAATAGGCTCCACTACTCCTTTTCTTTTTCCAATAGGACCCTTATCATAGCCCATCTTCTGCATGATTGAATACCCTTTTCCATATCTATCTGTTGGTAATTTGACATTAAAAACTATTTCATCTTCATCTTTATAGAGCTAGTTTAGAATTTCTCTATCCTCTGGATCTTCCATGGGGAATTTTTCTTTGATGAATCGTCCATTAAACTTTGTGCTTAGCTCTTTTGGTGGTTGCATTGATGTTGACGCCGCTCATATTTGATGTTGTGTGATAGAAGGTTGTCCATGTGACCGAGGTGATGTAGCTAAATTAGTAAGATAGAGAGAGTACTCCCCGACTCCATGGTCCTTGAATTTCAATTTCTTATCAAAACTATTGGTAAACTGACTGATTTGTGTATCAATCTTGAGAGAAGTACTAGCATGAGCTTCTCGATTGTTAGGAACCAAAGTGTCTTGACTAGCTTTGATATTGGCACAAGTTTGAATATTTGAATTATCAGTCGGTATCGTGATTTCATGTCCATCATAAGGAAACTTAAGACATTGATGATATGTGGATGGGACAACTTGCATTTCATGGATCTAAGGACGACCCAACAAGATGTTGTATGCAAGATTATGGTCTAATACTTGACATAAAGTATTTTTGATAACAAGTCCCACTCTGATTGGTAGCATGATTAAACCCTTGGATGCTCTTTCCTCATCATCATAGGCTTTAATAGTAATCTTTCTTCAAGGATCAATGGAGTCCTCAGAAAATCCTAAAGCCTGAACTAACTTCATGGTACATATGTTCAAACCAGCTCCTCCATCTATTAGAACGCGTCTAACACAAAACTTGTGGATCGTGACTTCTAAGTATAATGATGAATTGTGGGGATGAGTCATGGAAACGTCATCTTTTTTAGAAAAGGAGAGACATGTGGGTGAAGACAAATGTTCTACCATGGCTTGAAATTGGTCCACATCCAAATCAGTGGATACAATTGTTTCAATGAGGGCCTTTTCAAGAATTTCCTTATGTGCTGGGGAAATCTTCAAGAATTCTAAGATAGAAATCTAATCAGGAGTTTTCCAAAGTTGGTTGACTAAGTCATATTGATGTTGAGGTGGAGACCCAATGGGTTTTGAAGAGGCACCCTTTAAAAAAAAATTAGCTTGTGCCCTTGTTGTTGCGTTGACTTCTCTGTATTCCACGTTCTCGTTGACTTTAATAACATTGACCCGTTCATTGTCAGTGTAGATATGATTAATTATTGGATCCTCAATATGATTCACCCTTTTTCTAGAAGACTCACCTTTTTGATAGTTGGGAAAAGGGTTGTGAAAAGCTTGGTGGTCTTCATTTGATTGTTGATATCCTTCTATTGTGATGGTGCCATTTTCGATTAAGTCTTGAATGGCATTCTTCAAGGATTGACAGTTATTTGTGTGATGACCTTTGCACCGATGATAGTCACAATAGTATGCCTCATTCCATGATGGAGGCTTCACACTGGGTTCATAGTTTCATTGAGGTGGTAAGGTAATGACATTTTTAGCCATCAACTCTTTGAATGCAGATTCCAAAGATTGACCCAGCGGAGTGTAAGTTCTTCTACTAGAGAAGAATAAAAATCATTGTGGATTTGTGTTCGAGGTATTCCCTAAGGAGTTGTTATTGTTATTGGTTCCTCGGTAACCTTGATTATTGGCAGTCCCTTGATTGGGAGTAGAATGTTGATTCACATTGTTCCTCAGAGGAGGAGGATTGTTTCCTTGATTTGTGACCGAGTTGACATTGTTATAATTGTTGTTGCGAGGAGCATTGGGAGTACTAAGTACAAATGGCTTAGTTGAGACATGATTTGCATCAACAACACCATCATTCACCATGTTCTTGTTGCGAGTCCAAAATTTATACTTGTCCTGATTGTTATGATGATTGGATGAGCTAGGATTATCCTTATCAAGTTTTACTATTCCTCTTTTGACCAAAGCATTTTCAATGGCTATAGCACCTTCAATCAATTTCTCAAAAGAGGGAGGACAATGCAAATTCAAATGATAGCTCATTTCTGAATTCAAGTTGTTAATGAAGGTGACCATCTTTTCCTTTTTAGAAATAGGATGTGGATATCTAGCGAACATTCTTCTCCATCTCTAAAGAAAAGTAATAAAAGGTTCACCAGGTTTTTGCGCAACTTTGCAGAGATCTGTCATAGTGATTTGGTGTTGGAGGTTATAGGAATATTGTAATATGAATAGATTGATTAATTCCTCAAATGTCTTGACAGGAGGCATGATTTTTGATAGCCATTCCATAGAGTGAGCTCCAAGACTCCTAGGAAACAAACGCATCAAGTAAGTGTCCTCATGAGCGAACTCTAAAGTCATGTTTCAGAAGTCTCTAACATGGTCGATTGGATCCGATTTCCCATTATAACGATCAAATTTTGGAATTTCACAATGTTTGGGAAATGGAATCATGTTGAGACTTCGATCAAAAGGATAAGGACAAATGTCCTCAAGAGTATATTTCTTTGTTGTGTTTCCCCCTTGTAACTCTTTAATTTGTCCTTGAAGTGCCTTAATTTGTTGAGTCAAAGCACTAAGATCATATGGGGGTGTTTCTTCAGGTTTGCTTTTCAAATTCTTGGTATCAAAGTCATGAGGCAATTTAGCTCCTTGGTTAGCTAGATAGAGGAAATATTTTTCTTTATCGCGTTGCAAGATATTTTCTATGGCTTTGTGAAATTTGGGATCTTGCTCAGCCTCTTTAAGACGTTCTTCATCTCGTTCATCCTCACTATCTATATGGGTTTTGCTCATGTCTCTATATATGTGGAATGGATTTTCTTCTCTGTTATCCATGTTGTTGTTGAAAAGTGGATTATGACTTATATTGTAAAGAGGATTACTGCTTTCACCTTCTTCTTGAGTGTTTTGGGTATGACCTTCTTGTTGGATTTCATCCTTTAATTTATTATACTGAGATCTTGTAGAGATAGGCATATGATTTTGAAGAGTTCTTCTAAACTTATATCACAATTCTAATAAGTGCGAAAATGATGATATCTTGATCTGATAAGATAGGAATCCTATGATTTGATCAAAGATGTTCCTATTTTTTTTATTGTGGCTTCCAATGATGAAGGATGTCAGAATCCTGTTGGGGAAGTTGAATTAATAATCAGAAATTTGTTTGAAAGGCGTACTCTTAAGATTTGATCTTTGTTTTCGAAGAAAGATTTTAAAATCACTGAAGGATTTGATTGGGATGTGATGGATATTCAATAGAAGGTTGTGGTATATTATCAAACTCAAGAGGTTGATTAAGATTATGTCGTTGAGATAGAGCTAATCTTTGATAATAAGCTCGAGAATCCAAAGGCTCTACAACATACTTGTTAGTGAATCCCCTAACAAAATCTTGGTATCTATGAAGAAATACGCGGTAATGAAGCAAGACATGTCAAATTTTGTACAAAAATTTTCTTCTTTGCAATGTTTTCTTGTACCCTAAATGTTTCTTGGGTTTCTTGATCCTATTGGAAACTGATTTCTTGACCAATTTTGTTGATTTCCACTCTCTAAGCATAGGAGAAAAATTAGTATGTTACTGGACCAAAGATGTCAGAAAGTCAGGTTTGTGAAAAAAAATGACAGCGGCAGATGCGCTACTCCGTATCCTATATGTGCTAAAAAGTTTTTCAAAGACAGTTTTCTGAACAGTTTTCTGAATGATTTCAGTTGTTGTTTTTCATGTTCATTTCAGATGATATTTTATCTGAATTAGTGTGAATGAAAACACAACAAACACTCTGAATTAAATGGAATGTAACCAAACACAGATAAAACAAGCACATCCTATGGTAAAGCCAAGACAATATCTGCTAGATTCCATGCGGGTTTCCTCAGCCGCATATCGGTAGCGTGTGAATTCAGAAGCTTGGCTGCACGGGCTCCCCCTTATAGTGCACTCTCTTCTCAGGCCAACCAAGCTTCCAACCCCCATGAAACTCCCATGGTTGATTGATCACCTCTACTACGGACTGCGAAGGTGTGGATGCCTTCACACCGACCTGTGATGCGCTAGCAAATAGAAGGTTTTTGGTTTACTAAACAATGGTGTTTAATTTGGGACCCCCGTTCGAGTGGCCATACATGGGGCGCAAGATTAAGATTCGTTTAGGAGGCACTCCAGCCTGAAGAGGTTAAGCTCAAAAAGGTTTTGGGGAGTACAACTTGGTCCGTATGACACATCCGCACTCATAATCTTAGGTTTTCCCTTAAGATTCGCATTTGTATACCAGTCGGGGGTAGCTTAGCCTTAGCTCCATTTCCAGTTTGAGTTGCATTGGGGTGATGAAATCCCTAGGTAGACCTAATTTCTAGAGGCAATAATCATTTCTCTTACACCCAGGATCGCATCACTGTGCAAGGGGAGAGGATACTTCGGTTATTGCATTAGGGTTACAATAGGGACAAAGTGGGTCTGACTTTTTGATCACCTAGTTTGCACAGGGTGAGAGCATAGTCACCTACCACTTTTAAGCACAATCAAGCAGAGTAAACAGATTCATTTTAATGCACCAAATCACAATGATTTAAGCTAAGTGAAGATATTGCTTCACAATCGACATGGGGTTCATTTTAACTGCATGATCAAAGTGTGGTGACTATCCTAGATTGATTCATTTTAAACTAGAAAAGATCTTGTCTGCGGAATGCGTTAGACTCAGAATCCTATTTTTGTGTTACAACCCAGATGTGCAAAAATAGACAGTATATTCGCGGAAACAGATCCCAGATGCTCAGAAACAGACCCTAAATGCACTACTGAAAATCCTAAATGCGCTAAAATAATTCTTAAATGTGCTACGCAAATTTAAATATGTAAATGACACAGCAGTTAATGCTCTCAAATCTACCTTAAATGTGCTAATTTAACTCTTAAATGCGCTACTTTAATTAAATGCAAATTTAACTCTAAATGTAATGAGACTATATGAGCTATTCTATCTCTCAGATGCACTAAATTAACTCTCAGAAGCACCGAAATAGTCCCCAGATGCGCTGAAATACCTGCAAAAATAGAAGCATTAAATTCCTAGATGCACTACAGAAAGTATCAGATGCACTAAAATGCCAAATTTTTCTGAAAGCCGAACTCCAGAACGCGGAAACCTGTCAGAACGCTCTACAAGAAAAAGTCAAAATCGGGGCATAGGCCCCATGGTGGGCACCATTTTATGTGTGTATGAAAATATGTCTATCATAATGAATTCAAAACACATTCAATAAAAATTTATATCAAAGAAGCTTAAAGAAAAATAAACAAACTCTTAGTGCAGCTTCTTCAAAGTCGTTTTATTGCTCCCTATCTCCAACGTTTCGTTGATTCAAGTTGCTCTCAGATTTAGTATGCCAAGCTCAACGAAATGGACTACTAGAGAATAAGATTTAAACTAAAAATGCATACTATACTAAGATGCAAGATTATATTATGCTATGATAAGATTATTGCTAAGATATGATTATTGCTAGAATGCTAAAGATGCAAATGCATAAGCGTAATTGCGTGTGTGTGTGTATGTAACCAATGCTTGGATTCGCACATGTATTTATAGATTTTTTCAAGGATTTTGATTGGCTAAGTTGATCAACGCCTGTGATAATTCCTGACAGATCGAACGGTTGAAGATGGATGAGACTGAAGAGAAAAATAGAAGAAAACGAATAAAGCAGGATTTTTCCATTTTTATGGAAGAGATAAGATGAGATGATAAAAAATCATCTTTTTTAGAAGAAAATGGAAAGATATTGAGAAGATAAATAATGAATTATCAAATTCAATTATTTATTTATGGGTGCATGTAGATTTTTCTTAATTAAATAAATATTTAGTTAAGATTTTGAGGAAATCAGAAGATTTCATAATTAAGTGAAATATTTAATCATGATTTGAAGAAAGCAGAAGATCTTTAATTAAATAAAATATTTAATTAAATTTGGAGAAATGACATGTGTATGAAATTAATTAAATAAAATATTTAATTAATTAGAAGAAAGTTTTAAATAGAAGAAAAGAAATATTTAAATTTAATTAAAACAAAAGATTTAATTAAATTCAAAAGATGATAATTAATTTAAATAAATATAATGTATTTATTTAATTAATCAAGTAGACACGTGAAATAATTAAATAAAATAAATTTATTCAATTATGGTAGGAGAATAAAATGAATGAACAATATAATTAAATTAATTAAATTGAATTACATGTAGAAGACTTTAGAGAAATTAATTAAATAATAAATATTTAATTAAATGTCAGGATTAATTAGACATGACCAATTTTATGCACATACAGATACATAGAAGTACATAGAGTATGCTTAATTTTGTAAGTATGTATGTACATATATGTCATCTCAAAACAATGTTTACAAAATTTGGATATGCCATCTCAAGAACATCTCAAACTCGTGCCTAGAATGTAGTAGGTCTTCACACCACCTGATATCAAAAAGGTACAAAGCAATATCAATGAAATCATCAAAATATACATATTTTAATTTATATAAAACTATCTATATGTCTGTAACTCAAGTACCGCATTTAAAAGTATTCCACACATGTTTGTAGGTTGAATCCGGGCATCCTCTCCTTTTGTTTCAAAGTATGAGATCAATGCAATGATGGCTTAAGGATACAAAAAATGACAATAAATCAATTTTAACTATTAATGTACAAGCAATATCAATATGTAATCAAAACATGTATTTAAATATAATTTAACTAATAATTACCTATTTTTACCAAGTATTTCATGTTGTCTAGGTTGAATCTACATGGACTAGATACTTTTTGTAATTATGCCTTAAGGATGTATAAAAGGACAATTTAAATCAATTTCAACTAATAACACACTTGACCAATGTCAAAACATGTATTTAATGTATTTAAAAGGACAAAATAAAACTAAAACTATATTTACCTGTATTTACTTATTCCATTGTACCATCTGCATCCTCTCTTTTTTGCAATGCATCTATGATTGCCTCATGCTCTTCCATAGAAATTGACTATAGCAATTTTTTTGAAGGTCTTCCACGATACCGCTCTAGTTTTATATTTGTTTCCACCACCAAATGTGAATAATGTATAATCTTTTTATGTGTTTCATAGTCTTTGAATGCAGGTAGACCATTCTTTCTCCTCAGGTATTTTCGTAGCCAAGTGCCAACAACCACCATTGATCCTATTGGAAAACATGTTAAAAAACCATCATCAAATAAGTTCTCAAATTTTTCTTAAGGGATCAAAGACTTGTTCTAAAAAATTGATTAAGGGGATCTAAAACTTGTTATCAAAATTTGCTTAAGGGGGTGTCTTAAGGGGATCATCGTACCTGTTGGATAATGAAAGCCATCATCATCTTCTCGAGGTGTTATTAACTTATGTTTAGTTTCCACACAACGAGCCAATCAATATTATGTTTGCTCTTCATTCCCCTCAAGTGCAATAACATCATACACATGTCCTGCCAACAAAATTTGATTTAATAACTTGTGCATATCCATATAAATAATTTAGTATTACAAAATAACTTAATAAAGTGAAATAAATTGAATTAAAATTACCTTCTTGTAAAAGGTCTGAAACACAGCCATAATCTTCAGATGTAAACACTTGATCATTTTCTTCAATAATTCTTTCATATTGATCATGTGCTTTTGCAGGTGTCAATGATCTTTGCTCCCACTGTTCAACCCATTATGTATTTTCACATGCTTCCCAATCTCTTGAGATACAAAACTAGCAAAAACATGCAAGCTCCCTTGTCCAAATAGTCCATGTGCTTGCTATCGCACTCCTAAATGAATGCCATTTAGTAGACCCACTGATTGTCTCACAATCAACTCTAGGTACAATGTTCTCTTCTTCCACCAACCAAAATAATCGATGAACTGTAGAGTAATCACTCGAACCAGGTGCAGATAATCTTCTATTACACCAATCCACAATCTCACGTGTATCTTTAAATTTTACTGAATCCTCGAATTTTAATTGTTCTCTAGCAATAATTCTTTTGACACACACACCAGCTCCATCATGTTCTCCTTTACCATGCCCAGCTTCAAAAAAACTCCATATATGCTAGACATTAAGTTCCTTGTGAACCCTACTTAACCAATAGAACATTTGAGCATTCTTGAACTACCCCGTACAATTATCTAACCATATGAGGTGTTCTTTCATCTGAATTCCTCTTTCTCTTAAATTTCTATAAAATATACTGAAACAGTATTGAACAAACTCTGACGAGTGTAACCGACACTCAAATAAAAATGATACTCCCTCAAAATTTTTCTATCATCCTCAGTGCTTTCATCTCCATGTCTATAAACAATATGGACAAACATAGCTACATGCACTGAATTATAATATTGAGATTGAATTTCCTCTTGCAGAGCGAGAGTATAATTCTCTGCAAAATCAACCATTGAAAGTATAGTACCAATTGGAAATGTGTTTCTACATGCATGAAATTGACCATCGAGCCATCGAGCATGTTCAGAGTGCATGACATATTTTGGTACAATTTTATTCTTAAATTCATTCATGAATGCATGCACACTAACTTTTTCTATAACTAAATCACAACGCTTTCCTATTTTTCCATCTTTTAAAGAATAGTGAACATTCTTAAATCTTTTGACATCTACTAATTGTTGTCCAAAATCATGATCAACACTTTCATACAAACAAATTCTTAAAAATGAAAGATTTTCACAATTAATGCATTGTCCAGAAATACAAGAACTTAAACAAAATAATTTATCATTATATTTCTCACATAACAAACCTGAAATAAACTCTCTTATTGCTTCAGGTGGCATATCAATACCACACTCTTGTATAATCATGTTAGTATGCATGGCACAACATATATATCGGAAAACATCATAAAAATAAATAACAAAATTGAACATGTATTTTACAACAACAAGATATTCGTTGCTTATTAATTTTTACATACTAGGGTTTACATTTTTCAAAAGACCTTTGACTTATTTTAATATTACTAGGTAACACTGAATCGCTACAAAATTTACTATAAAATTCAGTTTGTGTTGTATCTAATAGGTGTTTTGGGTGAGGATAGCGAACTTTGGACCCCACCCTTAATTTTAAAACATCTCTAGCATTAGATGAAACCTAGTATTATCATGCCAATATTTTTTATCAAAGATTTAATTTCAACATTCAATTTCATATCAGACCTCGGGAGTCATCCACTGAAACTCCAACATTGATTGATAGGATCATTTTATATACTTTCTCTTCTTTTTGCCACTCTTAGTAATGTTTTAGGATGTATTTTTAAAACTTCACTAATATTGCTTACCATTCTTTTATTCAAAGTTGCTTTATTAACTATAGCAGTTAGTTATAGCTCTTCTTGTTGTATTTTTTATCTTTAGATCGACTATTTTTCCCAATAGATTGAATGGCACTATCAACAGTAGACATAACATGTTTTAATGATTGATCTTTTCTTTTTGGTTTAACATAAAAGCTAACCTTTTCATTACTTTCCTCATTTTTTGCATTCTCATCAATTGCATCATTAGTTGACATTGAAATATAATTTTTATGATAAAAGAATTTGGTGTATATTCTATTAATGTGTTCTTATTTTGCCTCCGAAATTTGACCAGGAAGATTATTGAAAGCACCACTTCCAATTTAAAAAAGTATTTTCATTAAATTCAACATCACATTCTAGATTTTCATCTTTTTTTCATTTACATTTTCATTTTCATTTTCATCAACAAAGCGGTTTTCATTTTCATCAAAAATCAGTTTTTTTCATTTTCAAGAAAAATGATCATTTTGATTTTCATTTAAAACAAAAGATTTTTCTTTTTCGTTTTCAACAAATTCTACAAATTTTTATCTCTGAATATTATCAATGTCAACATCATTAAGTCCAACATCTTGTAAAACTTCTACATACAAATTTACCATTTCACTAACATGTGGATTTGAAGACATACCTAGATTTGTGCATATTGAAACATTCTCCATAGCATTCAAAGAGGGATTTGAAGACATAGTAGGACTTGTTTGTATAATCATATTCTTCTCCAAATTGACTCCTTGCAAATTAGCTTCATCTACAACCATGGTATCCTCAATGTTTTCATCTTCAATAGTTGTGGTATTAGATGCTCCACCATCATTCATTGATTTCATTTTTATTTCTTCTTTCTCTTTTTCTTTGTCTCTCCTTCTCTCTATTTGCTTCAACTTCTTGAGGATTCAATGTCTTCCTTCTCTTATTACGAGCTTTATCTCCCATGATTATAAAATTCTCAAGCACAAATGAATGTTAATAGTGGAATTCTTCAAATTATTCAATCCAAATTGGAAGTTGAATACCTATTAGGACAAAATTATTCCTCTTGTGTTCCTCAAAACAAGTAGAAAACTAGGACAATTCCACTTTAAAATTTGTTTTCTTCATGCCTCCTTTGAAAAATTAAATCCATATTGCAAGTTGAAGACCTTTTGTTCCTCTAAACAAGCACAAAAATAACACAATTCCAATTAAAAAATGGTGTAGATGATGCCTCGTTTGAAAAAATCAACTAAAAATCAAGTTCACCAACTGTAAATACAATAGCTCATGAAAAATAGTTTAATTTTACTCCTCTCGGCCGTACATGTGAAGTTGCAGACTGCACAATATTTTTTGGCAGTAAATTTAAATAAAATAAACAGGATCCCATTTATAAAAACTTGGGTCCCGTTCTATAATCGGGATCTCGTTCCTCGACATTCAATGTGGGGACCGTTGGAAGGGAAACGGGATCTCGTTTCCCTTCCAACAATCCAAATATTATAAATTAAAGAACGAGATCTCGATTATAAAATGGGATCCCGCTTTTAATAAACGAGATCCTGTTTTATAAAGTGTGATCCTATTTTTTAAAATTTGAATTTCTATTAGCTTTGTGGTATGGTTTTTGCCTAGGATTTTGGTTCAGGAAAAGCATTGGAAATCCAAACCTAGGCCTTCAACCTGGTTTGACCTGCAAGTTGAAGGTTCTAACAATGTCAGAGAAAAATACCGACTTTGGACATATGGCTGACGACTTTTTTTGCAGAATTTTTTGACGAAATTAAAACCCATTTTAGATGAGACAATGCAGATTCTAAATATGTAATTTTTTTTACAATTGAATTATTTTTTCTATTTTTCAATTAATTTCTAATAAAATTGGTCCATAAACTTTAAATATCAGGGTTTTTTACTATTTAATAACTTTTGATCAACATAACATTTTGACAAATGGATTGCACAAGAACAAACTTCAAACAATTCTTTTCAATTTGAAAAAAAATCAAAAAATGATAAGTTTAGGTCATCTTATGCATGTCGTACACGACGATTTTTCAAAACAACAAATCTACCTAATAAAAATTTAACAAAAAAAAAAATTCAATAAAAAATTACAAAAAAATATCAAGAACAAGCTTCAGTGAGTCACAAATATTTTCCCAAAAGGACTTAGAAAAATACGATAATTTAAGTCAAAATATGGATGTCGTACACGTGCATGGTATGGTAAAAAAAGTGACTTTTAAATAGTGGTTTTTAGAAACGTCTATTGAAACTCAATTTATACAATCTAGGTATTGAAAGAAATTACATATTTGGAAACTAGACTCCGAGCACTACATTTTATGATTGAATTTTTTAAAGATTTCATCTCTAAGTGCTTCAAATTTTAAGGTCAAATGTGTCAAATTCTGAAAATCAGGAAAAACACTTCCACTTTTTGGCCAAAAAGTGGACTCAACTTCTTGCACACACCCTAATACTGGCGCAAACATTCACAAACCTCAACCACCAACTGATGAGAAGCATCTCTAAAGCACTTTTCTACCAACTATAGATTCAAATGTGATCCCCCACACATCTACCACATATAGTAAAATGGCCCTTCCCTTCAACGAAGTGTTTGGTTTGGGGTGCTCGCAAGAAGTTGAGTCCACTTTTTGGCCAAAAAGTGGAAGTGTTTTCCCTGATTTTCATAATTTGTCACATTTTACCTTAAAATTTGAAGCACTTGGAGATGGAATCTTAAAAAAATTCATTGATCATAAAATGTAGTACTCATAGTCTAGTTTCCAAATATGTAATTTATTTCAATACCCAGATGATACAAATTGATTTCCAATAGACATTTCTAAAAACCACTGTTTAAAAGTCACTTTTTTTTACTATACCATGCATGTGTACATCATCCATATTTTGACCAAAATAATCATATTTTTCTAAATCCTTTTGGGAAAATATTTGTAACTCATTGAAGCACGCTTTCCTTTTTTTGTAATTTTTTATTGAATTTTTATTTTTGTTAACTTTTTACTAGCCATATTTGGTGTTTTAAAAAATCGGCATGTACGTCACACATAAGATGACCTAAACTTATCATTTTTTAATTTTTTTTAAAATTGAAAAGAATTGTTTGAAGTACACTTTTGTACAATTTGTTTTTCAAAAAATTATGTTTATTAAAAGTTATTAAAATACTAAAAAACTATAATAATTCAAGTTTATGGACATGTTTCATTAGAAATTAATTGAAAAATAGAAAAAATAATCCAATTGTAAAAAAAATACATATTTGGAATCTAAACTGTCTCATCTATAATGGGTTTTAATTTCGTTAAAAATTCTACAAAAAAGTCTTTAGACATATGCCCAAAGTCACTATTTTCTTGTGACATTGCCATTACCTTCAACTTGCAGGTCAAACCAAGTCTAGGGTCTAGGTTTGGGTCCCCAAGCCTTTTCCCAAACCAAAAAATAAAGCAAAAACTCGACCAAAAATTCAAATTTTAAAAAACGGGAACCCGTTTCAAAAAAACATATTTTTTTTTTATGAAATAGGATCCTATTTTTGGCTCTGGGCCCTGAACCTAAATGAGATCTTGTTTTGTTCAAGCTAATTTTAGGATTTTTGCTAAGGCAAGAACTTCCATGTTTCGTGGACTCATCTTCTTGCATTTACCCTTTGGTAACCTCATAACAATAGCCTATCTGAGCTTGGTTTTGTGCCCTACATAACTAGAACTTGCATCCACTACAATCTTGAACTAACACACATCAAAGGAACACAGTGAACTGATGATAGTGCAATCAATGACAAATTACACTACTTTAGCCATAATATTCT
>VDFB02140180.1:0-22264 GCA_007258455.2 Sequoia sempervirens | reverse complement strand
CCTAATCCCACCCTCAAAACCCTAATCCCACCTTCGAAACCTTGATCCCACCTTTGAAACCCTAATCCCACCCTCAAAACCCTAATCCTGCCTTAAAATCCTAACCTACCCTAATCCATCAAAAACCTAGCCAAAACCCACTTTTAGTACTGGCAAGGGTGCTAAATTAAATAATGCAAAGGCACCACTCTATGTGTGGGTGTTGAATTAGGCATGCATAGGCACTATTCTATGTATGGGTTTTGTTCATGCTCACATAGACACTACTTTATTCTTGAGCATTGAAACATGTCATCCATAGGTTCCAAAGTATGCATATGTGCTAAAAGACCCTAGCATAGGCACTAAAATGTGCCTAAGCATCACTCTAGCCTACAAAGGTGCTAAACTAGCCCCCAAACTAACCCAATTCCCTAATTCAATCCTTGAAACCCAAGCATGCATAACATAAAAAGCACACATAAATAAGGGATTTAGTTACTCACTGTAGATACCTGAAATTGTCCTAGTCTACGAGTAACACCTTTTTACTAATTTTCACCATTTTCTCCTAATTATTAAATTTAATACCTTATTTAATTATCATCAAATACCATATTCTATTATTAATTAACTTTGCATTATTTAATAAATTCATTCTAATTCATCCTTTTTGATTAATTAAATAAATCATATTTATTTAATTATGTCCTAATTAACATTAATCTTCCTGATCAATAAAATAAACCTTATTTATTTAATTACGTCATGAATTACATTTATTCTTCTATTTTAATTAAATAGTTACCATTGATTATTTAATTAACATTCATCACCCTTCTTAAATTAAATAATAATTATTAATTATTTAATTGACCACTTTGCCACTTCTAGATTAAATAATTATAATTAATTATTTGATTTCCCTATTTCATCTCAATATTATCCATTAATAAATAAACATTTTATTTATTAATTAATCTTCACTTTTACGTTCCTCCAATAATTAATTAATTAATTAATTAACTATATCATGCATTATTCCCTCAAACTTAACTAACACTCTCTTCCAGTCGACTGCATAACTATTTCTAGCCGACTCTTCAATCAATTCACTTTACTCCCACTCACTTTGAGTCTTTGAATCAATCAATTAAGTTAACTAATTGTCAGTATTAGTTAACTCTTCAATCAAATCTCCATGTAACCAGTTAACTAGAATCCTACAACCAGTTGCAATCATTTAACTTGGCAATCAATTCCCCTCAACAATCCTCAACCATTGATCTTGATCATCCACCTCTTGATCTAGATCATTCATTTGAATCAAGAATTTCTATAAAATAATTCATCACATCATGTTGATGGCTAACCATGAAACTTTATTGTTTGCATCATAGATATCATTCCACACACTTTAAGTTTATTGCAGATTGTGCATACTAAATTATGAGAGAAAAGCAAGCTGCAAATAAGGACAATGGAAGTAATCCATGACAACATGGTAAAGGTAAAAGTATTGATTGTTTGAATCTGATTTCATCCATGTTGCATCTTTTCCATTGAATAATTTGGATTTTTATTTGAGTATAGGATTGTAAATTTGTGGATGTTTGCTTTAATTCCTTATCTCCATTATGACAAATGTCAATTTTCCAAGTTACATTCTAGTGAACCTAACATGAAGTGATGTACATAACATTTTTTTTGTATGGAATTTAGAATTTTTGAAGCTACAAGAAGTGCAATGCATTCGTCAAAAACTGCAATTTATTCATCAGATACTACACCATAGTCGACATCCCATTCAACACATCTAATCAATAGTGTGACACATATAAAGTTTTTCAACCTGTATCTATCACTTTTATTTCCTATGTTTTTGTAGGTTTGAACTAGTACACTGCAATCATTGAACCTTGCATCACAGTCATTGTTTCCTACACCATATTCAACATTATGTGCATCACATATGGTCCTTTTTGTACCACAGTCAACTCTTTGTACACCACATTCATTGGATCTAGCACTGCAGTCAACATCTCGTGCACCAGAACTGATTGGTAAACCAAAAAGAAATAGTTATAAGATTGATGTCTATTTTCTACTTTTTGACTTCATTAAGGTAATATTTTTGGTGTTACTAACCTTTTGTTTTCAGCTTGTGGTGGTCACTTGGGAGATATATAACTTTTCATTTTAGTGCTAAAAAGTGAACCTATCCTGAATATCTAAATTGGTGCACCAAAAATAATCTTATCTCAAACATTTTATTGGTGCTTAAAATACACCCATAACTTTCATCTTCGTTTGGGTTTAAAATGAACAAATCTGACTGGACATGCAAGACTTTATTTGGTGCTATAAAATTAACATACAACTTGCACATTTACTTTGGTGTACTTAAAACGAACAAGTGTATACTATATTTGGTTTGCTTGCACAACTGTGAGTTAGTCCACCAAAAGTGGTGTTGTTTAAGTATCCTCTCCCCTTGTGCACCTTGTGTGATCCTGAATGATGAGACATTGCAACATTTAAAACCTTCCCTTTTTCTTTTAAGTAGGAGGTATGCCTTGGGACACATCTTTATTGAGAACCCAAGGGATCAACCTCAAGCGACATTTTTTGGTGCATTATAGAAATTGGATGAGAGTGAAAGTTGTAGTTTGATTCGTGCATGTAGCATACTAGAATTTCACTAGGAGTCCAAGGTAATTTTAGATTATGAGGAGATGTCTAAGTAGTCGATGGTGTTCATAGAGTTCCACCCACTAAGAACCCTTGTTGTAAAGGCATTAAATTCCATTTGAATGTAATCTTAAAAGTGGTGCAAGGGATGCAAATTGTACCCTTAAGCTACTCACCATGTACTTTCTTAGGCCGAGATAGAATCTTGTTGGGTTGCTAGCAATAGCCTCTCAGGAAGAGAAATAAGGTGTGCCCATGGCATCTTTCGACGACTCTATGTCACTGGAAATCTACTATCTTCCTTCGTATAGAAAAGGTTTTGAAAAAAATCATCCCAATTGTTTCACTACCTGATCTTTCTAAGTATTTACCCTTGAAATGGGAGGTGGGCCTACTTAAAGATTAAACACCTGCTCTACCACTAATTAAGTTGTGAATGTTCTTTTGAGTCTTTTTTTTACCAGTAAATCCAACTGGGCTTAGCAATTTACCTTTGACACCTACTATTAAAAATCACAACATAAACTATTTTTTGTGTTTTCATAACATCTTCAAATCTAAAAACCTAAAAACTAATCAAGACTAGTGTTCCTTAGAGATATTTTTTCTAATCAAACCAATGCACCACAATTGTGTATCTACACCACAAAAATAGTGTGACACATTTTTTATCTCATTCAACACATATGTCAGTCAGAAAGTCAAATATCTCTATCAATCAA
Organism: Sequoia sempervirens; assembly: GCA_007258455.2. NCBI lineage: Eukaryota > Viridiplantae > Streptophyta > Pinopsida > Cupressales > Cupressaceae > Sequoia > Sequoia sempervirens. Next base: position 18,872 of record VDFB02140180.1, on the reverse strand, counting down.
AAATATGCATTAGGAAACAAACAACAACACATCTATTCCAAACGCAATCATCAAGTTTTACAATGCATCTGTTACAGACTACACCATAGTCAATATCTTCTGCATTGTAGTTGACATATTCTACACCACATTTGTAGTTTTCTCTACCGCATCTGTCTAATAGATAAAACAGAGTCTATTTTCAAAGGGTACATAAACTTAATCTTATTTACACAAAATTCATAAAGTTCAGTCATTTTCCTGCATTTTCTACCAAAATTTTAGTTTTGCTAGATTAAGCATTACATCATTTAGTGTCATATCATAAGTCCTTTAAATCATGTCTTGAACATCTAGAAATCTAAAAATTAAAAGAAAATTTAGAGGTCAAGACTAATGTCATCATTTTGAAAATCGTCAAAACCTCATCTTTACAAAACTACCCCCATCAACAAAAGTAGATTTCTCAACTTATAAGTCTAGTTGTAAATCAACCTTTTTATCAAAACCACCACCATCACTAGAGGTTTAGGATTTTCACTTGGTTACATTAGTCCAAAACTAAAAAAATTTGTCAAAAGGTAATCGTCTTTTAGGATCCAAAGTCAAATATCTAAGGTCTTTTACATGTTTACCTAATTTTGTCACAAAAAATATAAAAAACATAGATCTAAATTCATTTTAGTCTTGTAACTCTCAAAATTCCAAGAATTCATCAAAAAATTCAAAAAACATAGAATAGATTCATTCTAGTTTGCATCCATACCAAAAATATCAAAATACAATAAAATAAAAAATCTACAAAATACTAAAAGTCAAAAAACCATCCCTTTTTATGGTTGTCACATGATCACAAGTAAAACAAAAAGAGATGGACTCGTCATCTAATCTTATGTACAACCCAACAAGTAAAATGAACTTTGGTGAAGATCCTAGTGATCACACAAATTCACAAAATCTCACTCCATTTGAGAGTTACACTTTGAATGATGTAAACCATAGGCTCACACATGAAGAGTTCAATAATGCATCACAAGATCCTAGGATCTTAAGAATTGTTGATGATTTAGTGTCAGTAGACCCTAACAAATACATCATGCAACTTGCACAAAATGGAGCTAGGATTCCACCGGACTTCAATATATCAACCATCATAGAGGAAGCTCTGAATATAGTGTCACTAGGATTGGGTGCCATAAATCAACCTCCACCATCGGTACCTACTACACCGCCACCCTCATCATAGTTGAACACAAGCATGTCGCCTACTCAAACAACACATTTCACATCAACTGTGTATATTCCACCACCACCTATATTCACTAAACTAATGGAAAACCCATTCCTCCACTTCTACAATTGCAACACCAACCCACACTATGACTGCAACTCAAAATTCTACCCATCCCCACAAAACCAAATAAGATACAAAAGACTAATCCTTCATATTCAAAACCACAAGTGGGTACAATATTTACTTCATATAAAATGAACACACCTCTGAAAAGGACTCAATCCTTTTTTGGAGTAGGTCAAAACATTCCACCCTAATAGCAACCAAAAAATCTTGGTTTGACATCTACATTTGGGTTTAATCAAAACCCACCACAACAACCAAACAATCTTGGTTCTTCATCCACCTTTCAATTTAATAAACCCCACCACAACAACCAAACAATCTTGGTTCGTTATCCACCTTTGGGTTTAATCAACACTCACCACAACAACCAAACAATCTTGGTTCGACATCTACATTTGGTTTTAATCAACCCCCATTGTAGTAACCAAACCATCTTGGTTCAACATTCACATTTGGGTTTAATCAACTCCCATCATAACAACCAAACAATCATGGTTCTACATACACAATTGGGTTTAATCAACCCCTTCCATAGCAACCAACCAATCTTGATTCATCAATAATAATTTCTTTTAACCAACCACCACCACCACCACAATACAACTCAAATCCCACATACAAATCACAATTTTACCAACACATTCCACCTATACATCAACATAAAAATATGCATTGAAATACTTTCAATCCACAAATGAACAAAAATGCATTTAGGAACCCCTCACAAGGTTCCACACAATACATCCAACCCACCACAGTTCCGACAACACCATCACCCATGGATCTGATGGCTCAATAGTTACAACCATTGCAACACCATATGACCAACATGCACGTAACTAGGAGTAGAAAAACCTACTCAGTGGAGGACTTATGTCCTTACCCTTTTGATAGGTGTATTTGCATGCCCCCTTTCCTGTGAATTTCATTATTTCTAGATTTGATAAATATAAGGGAAAGGGAGACCCTATTGAACACATACAAGAGTTTCATACAACCTCCTTAGAAATGGTACATGAACATACATACCTCAAAAGAATTTTTTCATGGAGTTTGGGAAGCCAAGCCCTCAAATAGTTCACACACTTACCTTCAGGAATATGCACTTGTAGTGAACTAATGGATAAGTTCATCGCACACTTTTCCTATAATATATCAAATGATATTAACATCATCAACTATGGACTGAGAAACAAAAGGATGAAAAGATATTCACTTCATTCTTACAAAGATGAAGAAGCTTATCCAATAAGTGCACTTGCCATATACTAGAAAAATAATTGGTCTATATTTTTATGGAAAACCTCAACAAGGAGGTGATGTTCCACTTACAGATTCATTGTTCAAACATTATTGAGGAGATTATAGAGAAAGGAATCTCCATCAAAAAATCCCTCATTTCCAAAGGGCTTGTAAAAATCTTTTAAGGATAATACCAATTATTCTTCTCACAATAATTTCAATGACAAGAAAAAAATTTGGCCATGAAACAAAAATGTGATAAATGATGGCATTGTAAACGCTAAGGTCATAAATAAACCTCATCCTATGTTCTATTTGGAAGGATCCACGATGATGAACACATATAAACCTCCAAAAAAGTAAGAACAAACTGCTAATGTGGCCCAAAACAACACACCATGTGGTCTTCCAAGGGCCCCCCAATCAAGACAAAAGTGCACGCCCTTAGGGGAACCAATTGAGGCAATTTTGAATAAATTGCTACAAAATAATGTCATCCAACTACTTGAAATTAGACATTATGAGCCAGGTCCATTCAAACCAAACTGGTGGAATGATAACAATTTATGTGAATACCATAGAACCAAAGGACATAAAAAAATTTCTTGCTTTAAACTAAAGAACATCATTCAAGATCACATAGAGCAGGGTGATGTTCAAATTGATAACCAACCCAAAACCTAACATAGATCATAGATCTTTAAGGATCATTTGCAAACACATGGGAAGGGAAAAGCCTCAAGTTCCAAAACAGTGAAAAATATGATGCAAATTATACCAGTGTTGCCTATGAGTATATGATAAATCATATCCGATCATCGGATCACAACATATCCACTGTCACTATCAAAAATTAAAATATTTAATGTGTTATTGTAACCAAATGATCAAAGGTGACTCTACAAGAAGCCCCTTCTAAACCACAACTGACACACGAGTATAACTTACTCGATCATCTATTAAAAACCCCAGCTCAGATCTCAATTCTCAAGTTGCTATACACCTCTCTTGAGCATAAGGCTATTCTAGACAAAGCATTGGAGGATTCATCCATCCCCATAGACCTAAATGTAAATTAGTTCCAGGCCATGATAGGGTTCTTAGCTACCACCCATCATATAACATTCACTAAACATTATTGTACTTCATAGAAACCAAATCACAATGAACCTTTGCACCTTGAAGTATACATTAATAAACACAAAATCAAACAAGTTCTAATAGATGGTGGAGTTCAGTTGAACATATGCACATTAAAACTAGTGACTACTATGGAATTCTTTGAGGCTTATATAGACAATCCAAAGAGGATTGTAATATGAGGATATGATGATATGGAACACTCTTCCAAGGGCATCATCATTCTCCCAATCAAAGTGTGTCCTGTTATTCAGGACATGGTGTGTCAAGTTCTGAATCTGTACTTTACCTATAACCTTTTTCTTGAACGCCCATGGATTCATGCCATGAAGGTTATCCCTTCAACATATCATCCATTTTTGAAGTTTCCTTACAATGGTGTAGAGATTACTATTTTCGATGATCTTGACCCATTCCAATACTACAATAATTTGAGAGGTACACCTGAGCATCATGTACCTAGCCATAGGGAAGGCTCGCCTACCCCCTCCTCATCACACTATATTGACCTTGCTTCTTTATCAAAAGCTTTAGCTTTTCCTAATACTTTCCTTGAAAGAAAGGTTTGTGTTTAGGATGATGGAGTTGGAGAGTATAATATTGAAAGTCCATTTTATGTGGGAAAGCTACCATTTGTACCTAAACATTATGGAAAACCTCATCACATCTAGAAAGATCCCAAGGGGACAATTTAGTATCACCCACCTATAAACTTCACCAAGTGGGGAAAGTTAGGAAAGGAATGTATCGATGAAGACCTATCTAAATGGATATATAGAGATGAAGAAGATGAGATATATGCTAACTTACCTATGGAAAAATATGGCAAAGCTTTTGACATAATGAAATAGAAAGGATATGGTAGTCATAGAGTTAATGGGTGTTTTTGCACCTTCTCAACAGAGGTAGCGCACAAGTGCACTACCTCTCTTGAAAGATAAATCCTACAAACAAGTTGCATAAAATATCCCAAGGTCTCTCAGGTGTCAGGTCATGACAATGCTTGGAGTATCTCAGTTGGTTGTTGTGTTTTTCTAGTAATCACAGGGTCGGCCTTTATGGTTTACAAAGCATGGGAAGTTGGGTTTACAAATGGAGTTTCAAAGTGCTGGAAGTGGATGAATAGTGATTGTCCACTCAAAATAGCAAGCTGAAACTCACCTTAGTCACCAAGTTTGACATTGTGATGGTGCTATGAATCCTACTCTAAAAAAGGACTAAAAGAAATGGAAAAAGAGAAAGGGTAAGAGAGTTTTTCTAATCCTAAGCTACCAATGAACAGTAACAATGGAGGCTACTACAGTAGAAAAACTTTCCCAAACTAAGTTTTTCTTGACCAAAAGAACCTACAACTACACAAAACCAATGCAATCTTCTAAGGTCTGCTGATTTTTAGATTGCACATGCACATCATGAACATGTAATTGAACAAAGTTGCGACAATTAAATAAAGAAGCCCAGGCTAGCTTTACACAACATCTTGTCATCAACAAGTGCCAAAAGTATGGGTTGAAATCTCATCAAATACTATACCAACAACACCATTATAACAACCATTGAAGAAACCAGAAGCTAAAACTAACATGGAAGTAGAACCATGCATGCAAGATGAGCAAAATTAAAGAGAACACCCATAAAATCATTCAATGCTATCTTTTATTACTACAAATGCCTTTTGCACCAATTCTCCAACCCTTTACAAATGAGGGGAAAGCCCCTATTTATAGTTTTCCAAAGCCCAAATGAATGGCTAGGATTGATTTACATTGTGTGGCTCAGATTTGATACAAGTTAGGGTTTTACCTACCCCCCATATAAAAGAATATAAAATACATCTTTTGTCTCATTCCTATTTTGTCTTTTAGTGCCCTGTTACTATAGCACTTTTGTCATCTAGCTGATTGCCCTTTTACTGTAGTTGAAACTATTAAAAGGCTGCCTTCTTACCGATGTATTCGCAACATTCTCCTTACTCAATCAAATGAGCCCCATTTGCATATTTGCATCATTGTGAAATAGATTAGCTACCCGTTCCGATGAGATAGACCATGATGGATCACAATCGTTTGGTGAAAGGGATATAACAACTCCCTGATCTTGGTGGACAATTTTCTAACTTCGTGTCACTGGCTTCCTTGGCAAAGGTTGTCTGAGTCTTCATCCTTATGGGAATCGAGCCTCTTTTGGCATACATTGATGAACAAATAAATTCTTTGTTTTAGTGGCCTCAAATATTTGTTAGTGCATTTCATATACGGGCTCCTCACGACACCTCATCCCTTAGCTTCATTCCTCCGGGAAAGTCTTCTTACACTAGCCATGATGAACATCCATATGTTGACCACATTGGTAAGCTTTGATTCATCCATCCCTCCTCATATGATTAGGCCTGCATGTAGGAGAATACAAAAGTTAAGATAAAGCTTTTAAAACCTCATCACAGATGCTTATCATAAAGTTCTTACATACCATGGAATAACCTACACATCATTTCATGAGTCTGTTAGGTCTCCAATTATATAATATGATCCTTAGTACTTAGGAGAATACAATCATAATTAAAATCACAATTAACCAACTCCATAACTTGATCGAGAATCACCCCTCACCTCTAGGCCTTCATAAAATTGCAATATCCATGAGAATTATCCAGAAATTCATTCCAGTTATTCCTCAAAAGCCTAAACTTGCTAGCATCCTATATGTAGAAAAATCATCCTAGGAGTATCCCAGTTGCTTTGCACAGTTGTGTCCCGTCGTCATCCAAGGTGCGGCTTTGATTTTACTTTTCCCTCACTGTGCAACTTACGTTCATGTTCTAGATAGCATTACCACCATTGATACACCATACTTTTTCAAGACACCACCAGTACGAAATGAGATTACCGTGACAAATCTACTTCCCCCTTTGTATTCAAGACTTCACGCGACAACGGATGTAAGCTATTCAAGATGTTCATAAAATAGTGTATCTCCATGTATTCACGTAGTTAGAAGCAATACTACCTTCACGTCACTATCAATCATAGTTTTCATACTTGCTACTTTATGATACTTTACCACACACCGCTTCCATCTCGTACATTTCCTGATAGCCATCGCTCATGACGAGTCCTTAAGACAAACATTTTTCAGGAATGCAGGATTCTAGTGTGTCTCAGCCAGACCCCCATATTTGGATTTGAATGAGTCTATAACATCAGGGAATTCCACTTATTTATAGGCACATTTATGCTTTATTGGCATTACCTTTGATTTTATAACCATATTAATCACCCACATATGGGGCCTCAAATGGTCAAGGTGGTAGTGGCCGCCGCGGAGTACACCCATTCAAGAGCAGACAACAATAATGGAAGTCAACCTCGCACACCAGATCTCTATGGGGCCATCTTACGGGTGGTGGTAGGCAGGAAGGCACTGTGACCAAGCTATGGTAAAACGACGAAGACCAACATCCTTCAAGAATGTGTAACCCGCAACTCCCAACACCCATCCCTTAGAACCTTTGCACAGTCATATTATGTTGATCACTATTATTGGATAGCACTCCATATTCTGACGTTAATGTTCTAGTATTTACGCATATTGATCCCACCCAAATCTTTGTTCATTTGATCATCCTAACATATGCCAGACTCCAGGAGTAACAAGCTCGATCCTTTTGAGGTGCGTTTGCCCCATACCCACATGGGGACTTCTTTTGAAACTGAAATGGAGCAGCTACCTATTGTTTATTTCCTTCATGAAGTCCTCCATTTTGACGTTCTACCAGTGGTGGTGGTATCAAGCCTATGAGTGATTTCATCATGTGTTCCATCGGTCTAGCTTCATATGATATTATCGAGTTTCATTCGGGTTAGACGCGCACCTATGAATGGAACAATCCCTCATGGTGCTATGAGTGCCTTGCTATTATGGCAGTGATCATGATTCATAACCTTGTTCACAACTTTAAATATTATCATAAGGCATGCATCCTGCAAATAAATTTTGCGAGTTGGGAATCTTTGTGAGGGACGGGATGAACGAAGGTCATGGCTATGTGAAGACCCATAGTGAATGGGTAAGTGTGGGTGAAGGAAGGCAAGGATCCTCCGTGGGAGATCCCTTGTCACCACGACGGAGGTGAACGATGTATGAAGATGTAGGACCCGCATGCATGATTTCCGTCGGGCTAAAGGATGTGGGGCGCTGTGGTCGAAATGTCATCCGCGTAGCAGCCAAAGGAAAACGAAATCCCACCCCATTGGCCTCACAAGACATCAACACCTCTCCCTTATTCTATGTAAGCATAATGGTTCATCAAAGCTCTCCCTCATCATCTTATACCTCTTTGTTTTGGTGTCAAGTGACTAATAGGATTGCTCGCCCCTCTATCGATTCCTTTATTAGTCCATTTCTTCCATCCTTCAAATGACTTTTCTGAAAGTATTCTTGTCACCCATGATCTAGGTTTCTTTGTCCTCTTGGTACACCATTCATTTAGTGAGGCGAGAAGGAGACGCACCGGTTATAGAAGGTGAGTATGCAGGCATCGAGCTTGTCAATGTTGCACCAAGACGTCATTAGGAAAGTGGGGACCCGCAAGTGTGTTTCCAGAATTTTTGAAACACTGCCAATTCATAAGTGGATGAGCCTCTCCATAACTCATTTTAATACTTCTCATATAATATAGGATGTCATTTCCTTGAACGAATTGATTCAGCCTCTATTGATTCAAGCACAAACTCGCCTCTACACCATAATTTATTATGGCATTACATATTCCTATAGTTTCAACTCTGCTTATTTTTATTGTGTTCTTAGCACAGTGGTGTTGGATGCAAGGTGGAAACGAAGTGCGGGTGGCGAATACGAGAACGTCATTTAAATGATAGTCCAACAAGGGACAACTCTCGCAACATAAACTCCCATAGGGTATATATATATTTTTCCAATTCTATTTTCTTTGCACTTGTAGCCTTCATTCTTGAACAAGAGCGACACTATCATTATGCAGAGGAGTACGCAAGGATCCACGTAGTGATTTTGATCCATTTATTTGAATAGTTTCTACCACCAAAAAATAGGATGATCACATAGAGCCAATGTTCCTGAAGGCTTCTGATATTTTAACCATCCTATCATCACTCACATGATTCATGAATTTATTAGTGTGAGCGTCCTATGAGGCAACCGGGCATGCACCAGGGAAATTCTCCTTATCAAATAGAACATGGTTCATATAACTTCAGTGAGGGGCCTTCCTTAATATTGGAAGATTTGGTGGTTCGGCGGTAGGTGACAACATGTTCCACATTTGTTAATACACCCATGGCTATGTGTTGGTATGCATCTGATAGTCATCACCTCTACTCCTTGGAGTTTCTTCAAGCTTTCATGCATTGTTGGCACCTCTATGCAAGTCCGCAGGATTATCAGATGTGAATACCGTTCATGGAGGCAAGGATGTAGAGTGCCAAGAAGATAATGCCACTACAAGAGGAACAATGTGGGTGATCACTACTAAGTCACCATCATGGAATGACTTCAACAGTGAGAGAAGCAAATCCCGCACGGATAGAGTTTGTCTGCGGGAGGAATAATGCGGTCGTTCGAGCCGGGCCAACACAACGATGAGTGGAATGCGGAACCTGCATACCCACTCACCATAGAGGATAGATTCACTTGAAAGTCTCATTGCCTTCTTTTTTAAGATCAAAGCCTGATAAGGAATTTTTTTTTCCCTTAGCTTTCATACGTATCCCTCCCACAAAAGTTGGGAGCAGTGTTCTCTCAAATGGCCTACAACCCACAATATATCTAGATGGTGGGCTTTAAAATATTTGTGCTTACAATGGTCCGGAGATTGCTACCTTGCGTGAGATGACACCCCTCTAATAAATTGTTTCTTGGCAGTATTAGTTCCACCATCTATGAGCACACTCTTGAACGTAGTCGAGCTAGGATTCCCTCATGTGCATGGAATAAATAGCCATGGTTTCTGCTTGCAGCATAGTAACACCATGCAGGTAGTATTTTGTAGAAGGATGGCATGGTGAAGTTGTTAAAGTGACGATGAAGAGAAACAACCATCAATAGTGCGGAACCCACAAGTCCCAAAGCTCTCCATGACCAAGTCACTCGACCCGCCATTAGCGCTCCTAATCAAGTGGAGGTGACAACGTTTAACGTCTAACTAAAGTGAGGATATCGGCCATTGCCCTTTACTGAGATTTGTTCATCTATCCAACATGATTGCTTATCGACTATTGCTTATCAACCTCCTTTTCCTTGCTTGAATCTCCTTTTCCTTGCTTGAATCACTCACTAAGATATCTTTGTTCATCCAAATCTTTGAACTTCGATGTCTAAAGGGATCAGGGTCCCATTCGATCTGAATAGAATGAATTGGCTAGTACTTAATTCTTGGATGAGTTATACAATCATCCATCAATGTTACTTACTCACCTCCGAGTGCTTGCTACATTTTTCCCGTACGAGGATTGTTGAACAAGAATAGTGGTTGTGCTTTGGTGAAAGAAATGGTGATGTCAAGGAGCAATGACTCTGTAGGGCACAAAAATGTGAAAGGTGCGGGGCGAGGCCAGTTGAAGGCCGAAGTCATCATACTTAATGGAATGTCCATAGGGGTAGTGGGATCCACATAGACGGTGTCTGTCTAACATGGAGTGGGCTAGAGAATGCGGGATGCCACTTGAGGGATGTCGTCGAGAAAACAATGAGAGGTGGGGAGAGACCCATAATGTGGGTTCTGCATGAAAGATGGCTGCCAGTGCCATTTTAAATGTCATCATTTAGAATGCCTAAAAGGGAAAGTGCGTGGTACTGTAAAGGCATGAGTTGAGATTATCACGAGCTCCTTTTGGCTCCTTCATTATGTAGATTCTTTAATCACCGCTCAAAGATCATGAGTTTATTTTGAATATATTTGTGACGTCTCTAACCTCTCCTTGTTGTAGGAGGAACACATGAACATTTCATGTGAGCCAATGATGGAAGAGGGTCGGGTGCTATGAAGGCTTGGCCATTTGACAATGGCTATCGGGCGAAGGCAAGCTATGCGCAAAGACCCCCAAACGTTTTGGCACTTGGATGATTTTGAAGCGATGGGTTCGACCTTGGCAATGGAAATAATAGGAATGGCAGGACCACATGTGGATCCCGCCACATGGGTAGAAGTCAAGGGTTAGCTATTGCGAAAGTGGTGAAATGAAGATGGAGACATGCACATGGCAACCCGCAACTGCGGGTCCGTGGATCATGAAGGACGCAATGACAAAAATGGGTGCAGGGTCTGTAGGTTGGGTGAACACAAGGGCTTGGTTGTAGGCGAATGACAAGAGGAAACCCAAAAATGCGATTCCACCAAGGTTAATGGATGTCGAGCGAAAAGCTAAGGGAAGCCCACAGGACCCAACCCGCAAAGGAAAACGACTTGGTGAAACTTAGGTTGGTGAACCTCCCTAAGGGAAATTTGATCATTTAATGGCTCATGACCATCTTGGGCTTGGAAACAGGGGTGCACAAAGCAAGGAAAGAGAAAAGAAACTTGCGGGGAGCCAAAATGACCCATCAAGAGAAAAAAGAGGGGGTCCCCATCTTCGGCGAGGTGTGCGTGCAAAACATGCACAACAAATAGTAGCCTTGAACTACAAAAATAGGGTATGATCGAACCTATCCTAATGAGAATTCAACCAAAAAACAAAGGGTTGGAATATCAACTACTAAAAGTGAAAGCTCCTAGTACTAAGGTATTTCGAAAGAAATTCGTTAACATGTCTAAATTTGTCGAGACATTAAAGATTAGTGTTGAACTTGAATCCCCTATTGACAAAACTGATGGCAGACCTTGGATCGATACCTTTTGGGACCCTGATGATTCCTCCATCTTTACCCTATCTACCTCATCCTTCATTTGTACTGGTACTAATGATAACACATTGTTACTCCATCCCCAATTAATTGATTGGGACCAACAAGGTCCACCGAGCTTTGAACTCTTCAAAAATGATGAAGCAATTGTTGAGTTCATGGGACTTAGAGAAGGTATACTGATTGGGGATCACAAGGTTGGATTCACCATTGACCTTGACACAACTGCATACTATGGGGAGTCATTCCCACCTTCCACTCACAAAATGCAAAAAATAAGGAAAAATAAATTTGTTGGTGAAAATTGAAAGGTGCCTACAAACATAGTAAAAGATAAGAAAAAGGGTGTATTCAAAGGTGAAAATCTCTTTGAGGAACCTCAAGAAGGAAGGTTGGTCAAGAAATTACAAGCTGAAAACATCAATATGCCTGAGGATCCTAAAATCATACACTTTGCAACATCCCTAACAAATGCAGAGAGGTTGAATTTCAACAACTTTTTCTCTAAAAGGAAAATCAACTTCTCATGGTCTTATGCGGACATACCTAGTCTAGACCATGAACTAGTCCTCCATCACTTACCTCTTCTTCCTAATCCTAAACCTTTTAAGCAAAAATTGAGGAAGATGCACCCACAAATTTCCTTATTAGTCAAAGTGGAGCTAAAAAAATATTGGATTTTGGGTTCATAAGGCCCATCAATTATGCATAATGGATTTTAAATCTAGTACCAATCACCAAGCCAATTGGGGACATACACATCTGCACCAATTTTATGGATCTGAATAAGGATTGTCCAAAGGACAATTTCCCTTTACCCAATATAGACATGATCATGGATCTTATGATGGGATATGATATGCTATCATGAATATATGGTTTCTCTGGCTATAACCAAATTAGAATTGTAGCTAAAGATCAACACAAGGTAGCCTTTACCTACACCTGGGGTACATATGACTATTGGAATGTCATGACCTTCGACCTTAAAAATGCTAGAGCTACCTATCAAAGTGGAAATGACTATACCTCCATGACATGATGCAAAACTACTGAGTGACTATGTTGATGACCTCCTAGAAAATCCCCACATGGATAGTCACTCAGTATTACTTTGTAAAGAACAAAATATTTACAGATTGGTAGAACAAGGTTCGATCAACCTAAAGAAATGTTTCGGAGTAAATTTTGGCAAGAAGCTCCTTGGATACATTGTTTTGCACATAGGCATAGAGGTTGATCTTGCAAAGGTGAAAGCCATCATAGACATGCCACCACCTTCTAATCTAACAAAACTTAGAAGTCTACAAGGTAAACTGCAATCAATTTACAATTTTATAACACAATTGGAAAACAAGTGCCACTTGTTTCAATATCTCCTTCATAATGATGTTCCCTTCAAATGGACCGATTTTGTTACACCCTATCTCTTAGTTACCGGGTTACTTTTACCTTGTGAGTAAATATGATGATAAATGTAAATTAGAAATTTAATATGCTCAATTGGTGAATGAAATACTGAAATATGCATTAAGATGCCATTGCTTTTGAAGGTATGATTATGTTTTATATATTGATGGAAAATACGATGAATGAATATGTATTGCAATGTGAATATTTTAATGCTTTGGTGATGCAAATGAATTTCATGTGAACGAATAACTACCTTTGTGATGCACTAAGTTGGATGCAGGGAGGAGTCGAGCCCTCAAGTACGAGAGGGGGAGTATCACTCAAGAGAGGAGCTTAGTCTGGTAACCCTTAATGAGCCTAACTGAGCATACACCCACTCACACACTAGATGGTCAAGTAGAGTTCAGGGAAAAATTTAGTCGCGAATCTTCGCCAATTGGAAAATAATTGAAATTGAGACCTCCAGAAATGGCGAATAGTACAAGCTAAAAAGGATGTTGAATCGCCAAGTTTTTACAAAAAAAATTTTTGTCTTGATTAATTCACCTATGCATTATTTTTTAAACGATGCATTATTGGAACCAATTCACCAATAGTTTATACTATAATTACAAATATTAATTATATTTGCCAGTAATATTATATTACTACCATTAATTTTGGTGTAATATCGCCACAATAATAAATTTCCATTTAATTTTAGGGATATTTTAGCCTTGAATAGGGCTTTTATTTATTGCCATCAAATCATTGATTATCATTTTAATCAGATGGTTGCAGGTTGATTTCATGACCTAATATGCACGTTCCTTTTAAAAGGCTTGTTGAGGCCCGAAATTTGTTTTGGGCCACACAATTAAATCTAATCATGTGGACCAAAACAAATTTTGGGCCTCAACAAGCCTTTTAAAAGGAATGTGTGTATTAGGTCGCAGAATCAACCTGCAACCATCTTATTAAAAAGATAATCAATGGTAACATTTTAACTTTTCATATAGTCTTACTTTTAAAGTGATATTTAAAAATAATAATTAATCCATGTGTGCTCCAATGCATTTTCAATAGTGAATTTATGCTTGGTGGCGAGGGGACGCTGTCCCTAGACCCCTGTGAGGGGGCATTTCCCCCTCGACCCCCTTGACCCCACCAATGGTTGCCGCCCCCAGGCCCCTACTTCAATATTACAAAAAACAAAAAAAATATGGGGGAACTGTGCTGACCAACTATGCAAATTTTTAAAGGAGAAATTCGCCATTGTAATTAATATTTTTAGTGATTATTCACTAGGATTTGCCACTATGATTATTATTTTTACCAATTATTCATTAAGATTCACCAAGATTTTACATTTTTTTTTTAATAATGTGCATAGATTTTCCAGGAAAATTAATAATTTTTTCAAATAAAAGGAAAGATTCGCCAAGATTTTACACCTTCGTCGAGGGGGAGGTTTCTTAAAGTTATCCATGGTACTAGAGTTGAGTTAGTTTAGGAAATGGTAAGCAACCTCCTGTCAGGGTTTGAATATGTTTTTGTAATAGTGTGTGGTTTTAGTCTTTGAATGTTCCTGTTTGGTGTTGTGTTATTGAGTCTTTATGTCGAGTGAAATTTCTTCTTCGTGTGTTCATATTTATATACTAATCGATGAAGCATATACACTTCATGTATATACATCAATCAAAATATGCATATATGAGCTTAAGTATGTATGTTAAAATGATGTTATATATATAATAATGTATATGTATATTGTTACGTTAATGTAAACATACATACATATATATTAATATATGTATATATGAATGATTATTTTAACATATGTTTATATATATATATTGATTAGCAATTGATGCATTTAATAATCATGTGAATATGTTTATATATATATTAGTATATATAATATAAAAATTATATTATCTATGTATTAATAATATATATATTGTTTTGTTTTATATAAAAGCATTCTAAAATCATTTACAAAGTAAATTTAGCGTAAGCTATATCAAGCCATTCACTATATTTACAAGAGCATTGAAACTAACTTAAACACATGAGTATAGAACTGCTTATAAAGTAAATGGCTAAAAGGGAAAGCACATACATCATATAGTATATTGTGAGTGCATATGTAAGTGTTTGCAAGTAAATCAAAGCGCATTATTTTAGCGTTGCCATATAAGATAAAAATTCAAAGCTTTATGTGTTGTGCATAAAGCACATATGGAGAATAAGTCAATAGACTTATATGTTGTGCATAAGTAAATGCAATTTAAACGTTGCAAGGTGAAAGATAAATGCAGATTTCACATTGTTGACTTAGTCTTTGCTACACACTATTAAAGGGCACTAATATATGAATATGTGGCATCAAAATTTCTAGAAAGAAAAAACCAATAGAAATCTAACCCATGCCATGTACAGGTACACTATTATGATAGGCATGAAAATTAGTCAATGCAAAGGATGTTAGAAATTTGTAGAGGTAGTCAACTTGCAAACCAAATAGGAAACCTGTAGCAATGCATTGTTGTGATTGACTCAATAAAAGGAGTCATGTCGTCACAAGCATGAGGTTGACTCAGCCATTGTAAATAAGAGGACTGTTATGTGTTACAATCTTAGAGTTAAACCAACTGATTCAATGCATGTGAATAAGAAGGTGACAGATTTGTTAGCTTGTTTATAGCCTTTGGTTGCTCAAGTTTTAGTATATATAGAGGTGCTCTCTCTATCATTTGATTGTACACTTTTCATTCTAATTTCTACACTACAATTCTGCTACATTTTCTGTGTTAGAGTATTTGTGAGAGCTTTGTGAGAAAGAAAGTAGGTGGATTATTTGCAAGTATTGAGAGTTTTGTTGTGAGAAGCTAGGGATTGGTGTTAGGCTAAGTCTTGAAGGAGTTGCAAGTAGATTTGTGGAGATTGAGCTAGGAAATCAGATTTGTCAGTTGGGCTATATATTTTCTAGGCATGTTGTTTTCTATCACTCTATTCTTTAAGTTTAATGATATTTGTTTGAGAATGTCTTTGTATGGGAAAGAATGAATTTAGTGCATGCTAATTATATTGTTTTTGTTGTCACCTAGAAGTGCACCCTAAGCAAAGTTATAAAATTGAGCCTTCTGGGAAAATATGGGATCATTTCAAGGCTGTGGGTCACCTAAATTTGAAATGAACCTTCGAAGAAGGCCAACTTCCTTTGGGTATCACTCTGTGACTAACGATTCTCAGAAGGGAAAAGGGAGAAGGAATATATCAATTAGAAAAGCTAATGCTATGGTGATACACCGCAGTGATAGGAAATCATGAAATGAAAACAAGGTGAAGATACACTGAGAAAACTTAACAGCAACTACTTTACTTACTCAACATAACTCCTTTAGATTTATGCATAATTCTCAAAAGGCTTAATCTTCAAACGTATCTTAAGAAGGAAAGATTAATTTCACAGCTTTAAGGTATGAATATAGATTTTAGAAATGCACAATTGAAAAAAACTTGCATAAGCTAAAAATTCAAAAATAATAGTATAAGCATTAATACTTGCTTTCAAGGTAAGCTCTATTTTTCATTCCAGATTTCAATTGGGTTACAAGCATACATCGGTTGAGGAAGGATAGTTAAAAATCACTAACTCATGTGGATGCATAACTCGAACTGTTTATAAAAAGGAAAAAATGCCATATATACAAAAGTGTGTCGGCCCCCTTAGGGTTTACAAAAATATCAGTCCTTAGAAAAAACTATCCTAAGATCTTTTGATTGAATTTAGTGTTGTGTTCCTGCATGTCCTTGTTGTCTATGTCGATGAAGAGTTATTTCCTGGTGAAGCTCTTAGATCTTTTGTAGCTACCAGACGCATTTACTTCTAGTCCTCGTGTCTTCCTTGAACCTCCTTGGCCGAGCAGCCTTCAATGCCTCTGACTTCAAAGCAGAATCGCGTTGCCTTTGTTTTGTTAATCTTCTTTGCCGAGGTATCAATCAGTCAAATCATCAATGGTTCATCTTTGGCTCCCTCTAATTGGCCGGTTCATTCCACATGGATTCCTCAGATGGTCAAAAGCTCCTCTGATCATAATCGCATCTCAGCGAGACACTGGAAATGTCTCACCAATGCGATTATGCCCCTTGAAGCTAGTGGCACAACATGTGATAGTCGGTGAGATGTATTAGTGAGCCTTCGAAGTCATATTGATATCACCAAAACCATCGGCAAGACAATCGACATCAGTTAAAAGTCACAGCGAGCACCACTGAGTCACACCGATACCCTTTTCATTTGGCACATCCATCTCTGTTGGCTAGAGATCATGTGTTCAAGAAGACCTCCTAGCAAGCCCTCCATCTCTCGATGAGCACATGCATGTCAACAAGTCACTTCGGTTTAATGAGACCTTTGAACAAGTTCATTTTAGTCACCCCGAGGTCCTCTTAATCCTTTCGATGAGACACTAAGCCATCAGCGAGACCTCCCATCGAGCTTCTCATGCTTTCGATGATGAGTCTACTTTTCTTCAGTTGGGGAGACACCTGGGTCGGCAAGACCTTACGCCAATCCCTTGCATCCTTGGGCGAGCACAAAATATATCCGAGAGAGATCGACGGGTCAGAAGACCTCTCCCCAACTTGGAATATTACACTGAAGGCTCCTCTTATCGGCAAGACTTATGCCTCACTGAGACCTTATGGAAAAACCATCATATTACATCGACAACATTCATTTGTCGAGCCCCCTTCTGTTTCGGTGAGACTATATGCAGTCAGTGAGACCACATGCCGAAGGCATCTTGCTTTGAAAAAAACTCATTTTAGTCAGGAAGACTCTTCTTTATCGCTGAGACATCATGTCGAGTCCATCCTTCGTAAAAGAATTCTGCTTCGGTGAGACTAATCAGTCGTCGGGACATCACAACGAAGCCCTCAACCCCTTGGCGACTTCCAAATTGACTTCAACCAGAGCTTTCTAGGTCGATGAGACATCCCACCAACCTCCTCTTCATTCTCCGAGATCGCCTTGACACCTCCCCGAGCTCTTCTTCATCGGCAAGAGTCAATGGTTTCGCCGAGACATCATGGCAAGATTACTTTCTTAGGCCGAGGCTACGAGTCGGCAAGACTTCCAGATGAAGGCAAGATGTCACAGTGAACCCCTCTTATTGTTGGCAAGGTAGTGCACTCTCGACGATACCTCCTGGCAAAGCTCAACCACTTCCCTCAGGTTCAAAATCCCTTCATTGAGACATTGAGCCCTCGGCAAGACATTTTTTTGACTTAACTTTCCTTTGGGTGAGGCCCCCCGACTTTCGGCAGGACATTACGTGGTCGCTAGGACCTCATGGCGATGGCTTTAACTCTTGTTGAGCGTAGTTCATATCGGGGAGACCTCTTAATGGTCGCTGAGACATCTCGTCGATCTTCATTCCCTATACCGAAGTCACAACTCGGTGAGACTTCAGCTGGTCGCAGTGGACTCTATGCCGATATGAACTCTCGGCGAGATCTCTTTGTTGTCGGTGAGACCTCACGCACCCTCCATCCTTCACCAAATGCATTTCTATTCATCGCAAGACCCCCGAAAGTATCGGGTGAGAGATCCCACCGGAAGGCACAACGCTACCCCGAGACCTCTCACTTCGGCAAGACCACATCACCGTCGCCCAGACCTCATGGCGATAATGCCTTCACTCAGCGAGAGCCCTTTGTAGTCGGTGAGACATCTGAAAGGTCTTGGCGACTTTGCTGCTTAGAGGATTTTCATGCCAAGCTTGACCTAGGCAGGCCTTCCAACTGCATTCCTTATGACCTAGCACCAGATGCATGATTTAACCCTTGATGCAAATGACCCATCTAGGCCTTT
>VDFB02140179.1:0-48553 GCA_007258455.2 Sequoia sempervirens | reverse complement strand
CATTGTTGCGACAACATTGGCATCTACAAGCTTGCGAGCTTGCATCTCCCTTCATGTGCTTGAGGGAATCTTGTTGGGGAGGTGATATCCATTTTACTTAGCATCATTATTTGATTTACATAGCATATTTTTGTTGGCATTGTGTGGTATTCTTCCATTCCAATACTTTCTTTATCACATTTTCTCTATTGTGGCTATTCTAGCTATATGTGGAGGTGGGAACACCAAAACAGGGGTTTAATTATGGCAAGCCTCAAAACAGCCCCAACATTTTTCCCCGTTCTATTGTGTGTAGGTATCATGTTCCTGTGGAGCTTGCAGGAGGCTGGAACAACCATAAGTTTGGCTTCTACCACCTTTTTTGTTATCAAACTCTATCTTTTAAGTTAAATTATTCTTCTTATTATTTCAGTAGTTTAACTATTTATGTTTTTTGTCATTGCATAAAACTATATTTATCAAGTTGATAGCAAGTCCTTTGTTAGTTTAGACTATACTTCGTACTCTCGGTCTGTACAGATACTAGTGTTCAACCAGAATGCCAGTGTGTCACGTTGTCATTCGTCTTCTCCACTAGAGTCCTTTGGTAGAGATCTACCTAGGTTACAATCCAAACTCAGGAATTTTCTCACCTGGATTCTTGACCTCTCGAGTTGATAAAAGGATAGTGACATATCAGTTTTCCTTCCTTTTCACCCCCTTAAAACATCTAACCTATCTTAAACCAATCCCTTAGCGTGAGGTAGATCAAGGTAGTTGATTGTTCTAGACGCTCTATGACTTGGGGTCCTGAGCAATAATCCCCCCTCCTCTACAACTATTAACGTTCTCAATTGAGCATGATAAAAAAGGGATGTCTATCCCATTCCTTTTTGTACATTTGAACATGTTAAAGTCATGACTTGTGTACAAATGGGTCCATGATTTTAGGTACACAACCAGGTGAATATTCAATGAAGGTAGATATGGATGATTTGTATTCTCATTGACCACTCTTGTATTCCTACCTAGCTTGTAAAGTAAAATTGTTGCTATAAATATGTAAAAATATGTAAGAATGATTGGTTATTAAACCAATTTTTTGGTTGGATGTGTATTAGGCTAGTCTAGGGTATCAAATAATGAAGATCTAGTTGTACAAATGATGAAGCATGTTTATAAATACTTGGAAGTGGTACTATAGTAAGATTCTTGTTATAAGTGAATATATTCATGGTAGATTATAATATTGCAAGGGAATCTTGAAACCTAGTTGTTGGTTCTCTCTTGTCACATTTACTAGCCTAATAAAATTAAGTGTAAGCAAACCATTTTATAATATTCTATCTTTGGTACATGTGGGATATTAATTATTTATTCTAGATAACTAAGAACACTCACTTATGGATTTCTTTATTTTGTGAGTTTATATGTATGTGTAATCTTTGTTCCATTATAGATTTGCAGGTATGTCTCTATCATGTTTCTTAGTTATGACTCCAATCCCTAATGGAGCAAGAATTAATCTAGGAGGTGAAGGGATAAAAAAATATCTTTTAACCATCTCTCTTGTTTTTTTAGGAGTAATTTAGGTTATACCATAATGGTATGACCTAGTGATATAACTCATGATGTATTTAATGTTATCATGAAATCGATAAATATTTTGTGGGTCATATGTTCAATGTGTTCATTCTCTTCCATGTATATGCAATGTTAAGTGGAATCATTAGTTGGGGAATAATATTGATTTTATCTTTCTTTGCATGGTACAAGAGTGAGTTATTATCTTCTTATTGAAAGTCTTATAAGTTTGCATGTAGCCAAGGATGATATGAGATTATTGACAAAATATTAGTGTTCTAGCTAATTTATATGAAGAAAGGGGGAAGAAATGTTAAAAGAAAACAAAATATCATAAACTAGAATATATTTCCCTATGCACCTTGATAGAGATTTGTAATTCATAATATTATGATCAACAATAAATCAAGAAAATTATGCACAAACATCAATCATAAGATTGCATACATATAATACGGAGTCAAAACTTCAAGCTTGTTTATTAATGTTTCAATATGGTTTAGGATTACAAATGATGCAACAAAGCTTAATGTTAGATGCAATATATAGAGGTTCCCTATTTTGGATATAAAAAGAAGAAGAAGAAGTTCTATATATTGGGCTTAGTAGCTTAGTTATACAAAAGATGTTCTAAACTTCAAAATGACACATATACCACTATATGGGGAAATGTTGTGACCCTTAGTTAGACTATCCCTCCAAATCATTGAAAATTCACTACTTGGTAGTAGAAGGTACATAATCTATAGGTATGTTATTAAATTTGAGTTAGAGAAGAAAAAAATATATGTTTATTATAGTTGGTATAAATCTTCATAAATTATGTAGTATTCCAAAGATTATTTCTGAATTTTATCCAAATATATTC
Source organism: Sequoia sempervirens (assembly GCA_007258455.2). Taxonomy (NCBI): domain Eukaryota; kingdom Viridiplantae; phylum Streptophyta; class Pinopsida; order Cupressales; family Cupressaceae; genus Sequoia; species Sequoia sempervirens. Next base: position 46,122 of record VDFB02140179.1, on the reverse strand, counting down.
ATACTTAATATCTAATGCCATATTGAAATAAAATATATTGTTAAAAAACTTAATGATTAAATTGTACATTAACTTGTTAAATTTGAATCCTAACCAATATCTAACAATTGTTTATAAATTTAAGTCAAGCCAAGTTTACATTCTAAATTAAATGAATAATAAACCAATCTCATAAACTTATAAACATTCCTAAATAGTATAAAAAATATTTATATTAGCTATGAGATAATTGACCTTGTCTATTGATGCTCAATCCAATTAATAGAGTTGGTTGCCCACCAATATAATTTATAATAACAAATTATTGAAAAAAAATATAAATTGTAATTTATATAAATTTTTATAAACTATATAGTATTCAAAATATTGTTTCTAAAATGAAATGCACATATCCCTATATATCTATGCGTTCATGATTACAATAATTGAGTGTGATGAAAAGCAACAGTAAGCACGAGTGTATAAGTTGTATGGATGGGCAAGTTCCTATCTATTTGTCTGTAATTTCTAGGGGAATCTACTAACCACATATGTTCATTCATCACTCCCACTTGAAATACAAGTCTTCTACACTTTCTAATGCTCTTTGGATTGCCTTCCACCCCAAAATTCTTGGTTATTCTCCCATGTGTGATTATAACAAACCTTTCATTTAGACCTAAACATATTCTTGACATAGGCTAAACGTGCTATTACTACTCCAAACTGTGAGTGGCACTAGAGCAGAGATGTTGTAAGCATTTTGTTGGGAGGAGATGTTATTGGTATTCAAAAATGGGTGTGGAGTTGAGTTGAAAAATGAATTTGCATATCCATCCACATGCCTGTGATTGCCACCTCTTTGTGTGAGTATGATGTGGCCATCCTCATCACTGATATGGAAAGTTGATTGTCCATGCTGACATGGCAGCTACCCTTCTGATGTGGCAGTTGGACCTGAATTGAATTCATGGAGCTTGTCATTGCTAATGTTGTTGCTATTCCACTCCATGACACTTCTAATATTGGAAATGCCAATCAATTTCTCACAAAATTAAAATTTAATTTCAAACTTTTATAGCTCATTCCTTAGTTAATGTATACACACTAAACTAAATATTCAACGACATTTAAAAAATCAAGTAAGAGTTATTATCTATTTATTATTTATTTAGAAAGTAATTTTGAGTATTATTTCTTTTTATGAAAATATATATTTTTAAAATTTATTTCACTAAATATTTGTTTATGAAGGTTATTCTATTTTTTTAATAATTGTAATGTGATCTTGATATTAATTATTTTAAGTAATATATATTTTTAAAATTTATTTAAGTAAATATTTGTTTATAAAGATTATCCTATTTTTAATAATTGCAATGTTAACAAGTGTAGAACAATTATAAAATTGATTGTGATATTAATTATTTTAATCATTGTTTATATTTATTAATATATTTGTACTATAATTTTTTTATTTATTAATTTTTACAAGAGATATTAGAATAATTAATTGACAAACAATTATATTATTAATTGAGTTTGATTTTTTTTGAATTTACAATTTATAATTAATTTTTTTATTATTCTTTAAAATTGTAAAATATTTTTGATTATTTTTTAAATATATTTTTATTATAAATATTGTATTTATTAATCTTTACAGTATTATAGTAATCCATAAATGATTACATTATTAATTGATAAATAATTACATTATTAATTGAGTTATTTATTTATTTATAGGTTATTTATAATTTATAATTATTTTATTATTATTATTCTTTATAATTCTTATTCTTGTGATTGAAAGTATTTATTATGGTTTGTCCAATCAAACTTAAACAAAATTTATTTCTCTTAAGTATGTGGTTGGATGAAAATGTCAATATTTATCATATTTATTACATCAAGAGGTCTTTACAATGGCACTCATAGAGAGGCATCCTAAGAACATAAACTTAATTCTCACTATTAACTAAAAATGGCAGCCATTAAACATGTTAAAACATGAATATTACAAATTTAACCCTATTTTTAACTCAATTTTTTAATTGGACACAAAGGCCTTTAGAATGGTTTTTAATTATAAATTAATGTTTATTGTATGAAAACAAGGTTTGTTTTGAAATTCAAAATTATTTTTAATTTGGAGTTGTGAAGTAGATTTATAAAATTATTCAGATCATTAAAATATTTTTCACTCATTTTATTAATACGTTTTCTAACTAAAAAAAATTATAATATAAAAGTATATTTTAAATTGAATATTTTTAAAAATAGTTTTTTAATATTAATTTTGATTGAAATAATCTTAATTATATTTTTTTGTATTAAAGAGTTTTTAAAATTAATTTTAAATAATCTAGATTTTTTTTACATACACCAAGAGATATCATTTCCAAGTGTATACTTATATTATTTTTATTGTTATACTTTTATTATTATATAGCTAGCACTTGCACCTAAAGTAGGTTCAAGGATTAGGGGGATAGAAAATTATATGTATGCCAATATATTAGAGAGTATGTTTGTGCATGGATGTGTATGGAATTAATAATTAGTGCTAAATAATGGAATGAAATAAATTTAGACAAATCTAGAGTTTAAAAAATTAAAATGGGTATTATTTGATTTTGAAATATTTGCATGCAAATTTAAAACATAAAGCAATGCAAATGAAGAAAATTTTCCATCAAATTGAAGAAAAAACACTACTAATGAAAATAGAATGTTCCCATCTAGGGGAGAGAAACCAGTACCTAAGCATGTTTCAATAGTTGTGATAGTAGTTGTTTATTTAATGCCCAATATTTTTATCAATATTGGATCGATAGTTGTGACTTTAAAGTTGTTAGTGTTGATGATTACTACCCATAATTAAAAAAAATGTATTCCTTTGATCTAAAAAGTAACCAATCATGTGATTCCACATTAGCACTCAATAAAACATGCTATGAATGCACAAGTATTGGTCTCACTCTTTTTCTGGGCCTTTTTGGAATTCTTGACAAAAAGCATGTTGATGTGGCATCATATTTGATGATGTGGCCTTGAAACCTTAGTTATAAGTAGGGTACTTGCCAAGTAACTTGTTGTAAGAAATTAGGAATGATTTGAAATTTCCACATAGGATAATTAGAAGCGCAAAGTTAGGGTGCACAACTAGTGGGTCCTCTCCCCTAGTTGGAAAATCAATATGTATGTGGCTTTTACATGATAAGTGAGATTTTGGAGGCTTTCACATGATATTTTGGAGGATTTTACTATTAATTGGTAGCTGATTTACCATTAAACACAACAATTGAAACTTATTTTCTAGCAACTCAATAGTGGTTTGCAGGCATGAGACTTGTTTTAGGCACAAATATCACACTATATGTAGCCTATTGGCTAATTATATTATTATATTATCATATTTTTATTATTCTATTATTATTATTACTTTTGTTAATATATTATTATATTATTTTATTTTATCTTATCTTATATTTTGATTTTTTTTTTTGTTATATTGTTATTTACGTTCAAGGTGTATCCTATTTGAACAAGATCGAGCTAAGTTTGACATCAACGACTGGAGCATCTTTCGTACTGTGCAATACAATTGAAATTGTTTTATCTATTGATTGTTGAGTCTAAAAAATATGAGGAAGTAGTTTCTGGTTTTCTCTTTCTCACACACAAATCATACACCCAGATAAATGCATGAGTGGGTTGAATCTCTCAAGGCAATGGCACCCAAACATTGAAATGATTATTGATATTCATGATTATGTGTAATTACAAAGGAGAGGAATACACCTTATAAGGAAATGACAAGATGATGTTTCCAAAACAAAACAATCATTAAGTGAAGAAAACTAAAACTAAAAACAAAAAGATGCTAAATCAACTAAAGCGTAAACATAAGTTACTAAAAACTGACTAAGTTAACTAAAGGCTAACTAAAGCTAATAAAAGCAAAGATGACCATTAATATTACATTTAATATTTTAATACCCTCCCTTAATGGTCATTGTACAAACAAAAACTAAGTCTACCCATATTCAGATGGGGTGTTGGTCATCAAAATGCATAGTATGCAGACTCTTTCTGCTCAGTATGCTTCGCCACGTGAGCACTTTGTTGAGTCACTTCCTGGTTGGACTTCTCATTAGCGAACTGCTTTCTATAATACATCTATATATGACCAATCTTTCCATAGTAATGAAAAGTAATAGAATTATTGGAGCCCTCCTCTGAATTGCCTTGTCCTTTTTGCTGAGTGGACTTTCCTTTGCCAACATCCTTAGCAGTAAATGATTGCTCAACAATAGAAGACTCACAACTGCTCCCAAACTACTTCCTCCACCTAGCCTGCTATGTTGCACAACTCATCAAAATTCAAGTCAACATTGGTGAATGTAATGTTGAGTGTTTTGATGAAGTGCTCATAGGAACGTGGAAAACTTTTCAAAGTGATCACCACCATATCCTCCTCTTCCATCTTATGACCAATGGTCTTCAATTGATTGCAAATATTTTTTATTTTCATCAAATGCTCTTGAAAAGACACTTGGTCATCCATCATAATAGAGAAAAGCATATTCTTCATAAAGAAAGCCCTTCCCTTGTTTGAGGTCTCATGAAGATCTTTCAAATGCTTCCAGATCTCTGCAAAAAATTTACCAGATGGTATTTTTGGTAACATCTCATCAGTGACATATAATTTAAGAAGCATAGTTGCCTCCCTATTACCTCCACCATACTTGTCTTGATCCTTCCCAGTAGTAGTGGGATGAGCTTCTATACCTAGGACAAGTGCATCCAAACACTGGTACTCAAAGATGGTACGCATCCTCTACTTCCACGTGTTGTAATTCTTTCCATACTTTCCAACATAACATTGGACAAAGATGTCGTCCCTCTCATTTTTCAAAGCACAAAAAAATGAGGTAACACTGTGATTAGTTGGCACAAACATTAGATAATCAGCTAGCACACCTTTCATGATTTTTCAAAAATCGTCTTAAAAAGAGGCTTAGAAACTGTAAGATTTTTCATAAAAACCTTTGAAAACTTTAAAAAGGTAAGATTTTTTTAAAAAAAATCCTCGAAAAAAATTGATTAAGACAAACAATCTTCAGTCTGCAATGTGGTCCTCAGCTCTTCCGTTTGCATGGTTTTTCCATGCCATGTGGGGGGGGTGACATCCTCCCCCACGCTGGTTCTCTGCCCTGTGGCTGTCCTCTTTCTCTCTTTTCAATTCTCTTTTCTAACCCTTACTTTCTTGTTTAGTTTTTTTTGGTCTGGCAACCCTGCGCTTGACCTAGTGCCTCAGCCTTGCAGGGCTCTGATGGACAGGGGCTCGGGCTCCCCCACTCAACAGGTAAGTTTCAACCACCCTCCTCTTGTTGAAGATGCTTCGCAGCCAAAGACCTTCAAGGATGTGGTCGCTGGCAGTGAGGTCTCCATTCCAGAAAACGCTTTTTTTGCTGTTAACAGTGAAGTGGGTGCTGGCGATGGACACGGTGAAGAAGGTAAGCTGCTCGACACCCTTGGTTTTTCTAGACTCATCCCTAATCTGGAAATGAAATCTGTAATAAAAAATGAGAGAAATAGGCTTAAGGATATAGCTATTTTCTTTGCTGCAATTGACATTAATAAAATTCCTGCAAGAAAGTATATTGATGCATGGTTTCCTAATGTTTGGTTGGAAAAGTTTGGCATTCAACTTTCCTATTGTAGGCTACTCCAGCGAGGTATTTTTGTAATCTTCCTTAGAAACAAGGAAATGCAGGCTAAAGCCCTAGCCAAATCCTTCTAGAACATTGGGGGTTGCATGTTTCAAGCGATGGCATGGTCTCCATCTGCCATTACTGATGAAATTGTGGCTCTTTCATGCCCGAGATGGGTAGTGATTAAAAACCTACCCCCAAACTTCTAGAAACTTGTCTCCGCGGTCTTGGCCCCCTTCGGCTCTGTATTAAGGGTCAACGAAGAAAAGGCTTCCCTCTCGCATCTGGATGCTCGTGCTCTTGTTTCTCTTAGCCCTGACATTGAATTTCCACCAAGTATCATCATTGAGGATGAGGACAAAGATATCTTCTACCCCTTGGAAGTGCTTGGCAACATCAATGCATGCTACCTCTACCACAAAGAAGGGCACATCCAAAAATATTTCCCTCTCATAAAGAAAAATCTTAACCCTAACAAAAATTCCCATGTGGATAACCCCAACCTTGTCTCTTCCACTCCTAATCCGTCTCCTGCCTCCAACCCGACCGCCAACCCCACTCAGGATTTTCACTCTGTCCCGAGCTCTCCGCCCTGTAGTGTTGGTTCTTCAGTTTGGACTCAGGGAAAGTCCCCTGCCTCTGGATCCTCTCACCATTTGAACCAGTGCCCTAGTAGTTCCCCCACCAAGAATTCCTTTGAAGCTTTGGTTGGTGAGGAAATTGAGGCCTATGAAGATAATAAGTGTTCTAAGGGGCCCGATGATCTCAATCTTCTTGCAGCTTCAGAACACCCGACTAGTCTCTCTCCCCCGCCCCCTGAAATTGGCTGGAATGAAGAACAGCTAGGTAAGTTGAATGCCCAATAAATTGCCTTAAGGAAAATTAGGCAGAGAATCTAGGATAACCATCTTGTGGGTGAAAAAGATATATTGAAAAATAATAATCAGAGCAGTCTAATGCAAATGAAGGTTGTTGATGGTAAAATGACTCTGGAAAAAATGGGAAGTGGTGTCGCCCAGTAGGGTGGCACTGATTTGAATGGAAACCCTTAGGACCAAGGGACTATACAAGGACCCTACCACCGCCATATTTGGAAAGAATGATGAGTTGGTCCCAAACGTGCTTAAGGAGACAACAGTCACATCAAAATCCTTGGAATACACTAGGGTTTCTACTCAAATGGGTGACATCCTTGGTGGGGATCAACCTAACCCTAAATCTGCAACTAAAATTGATACTATCTGTGATAGTCAACCTATTAGTAAAACTCAAACCCAAGAAACCCCTAGCTAGCTTGTTCTGTAAGGGAGAGAGGAGCCTGTGCCCTCTTTGACTAGTGAAGACCTCAACAACAAACTTCTCACCAATAACATGATTACTTCTAACAGTCCTGGTTCAGCCGATGGAGGGGAAGACATCGATGAGAATGTCACAAAAGGGCAGGAAGGAAAGTTCATAAGACCAAGGAAAGGTCTGGGTAGACCTAGAAAGAATGGGGATCCTCTGATTGGTAAGAAGATTGTCCAGAATAAGAGAAAGAAGAAAAGTCTGGTCATCCAATCCCCCATAGCTAAGAAACCAAAAATGGATGATAAGTTACCCAAATGCTTTGAAAATTTCAAGAGTAGCTAAGAGGAAACTTCCATGATAATGGAGCATGAATCTTAACATCATCTCCTGGAACATCCGTGGGTTGGAATCCTCAGATAGGAAATACACTATTAGAAGGTTTATGAATATGGAACTTGAGAGAGACATTGTCCTAGATTTCAAGAAACTAAAGCAATTGGCTTCACACTAGAAGTAAACTTGAAATTCATTTGGAAAGAAGCCTGCCAATTCTCCACCAATCATGACAGGGGGAGGGGTGGAAATTCCATTCTCCTCTCTAACAAGTGGAAACACCATGTCACCAGTAATGGATCATCCCCCTGTAACAGGGTTGTGTGGATCATCTTGGAGAAAGATGGGAATAGTATTGGAATCTATTCGGTTTACGTCCCTAATGATCACAGGGAGAGGGCCCAAATTTGGAAATGGATGGAAAAACAACTGCCTCAAGTCCCCTGGGTAGTTGGTGGAGACTTCAACATGGTTGAGCAGCTTGAAGATAAGTGCGGTGGTGTTGATGTCTCATGGAAAGGGGCTCAAAGACTATATTGGGAAAGGTTGAAATGCAAACTGAACCTAATGGATCCCTTGTAAAATGGAAAAAAGGACTATAAGGGGATCTGGTTCATGTGGTGCAATGCACATAAGGGTAAGAAGAGGATTTATTGTCAATTAGACAGGCTCTATGTGAATAAGGATGAGGTGAGTTTTGTCCCAGATGACTCGGGGCAACAAATCAATGTCCGCTCATTCACCCTGTTCAATCACCACCTGATAAAAGCCGACTTATGCACAAGGAAGATTGTAGGGGTGGAAGGGACTAAAAGGGGGAAGTTCATCCTCAACACACAACTACTACAGGATGTTGAGTGAAAGGATGGAATTGCCTCTATCAGAGAGATTAACAAGTGGATGTTGAAAGGGGAAAGTGTTATCTCAAGATGGAAGCATAACGTAGAAACCTAGAAAATTTTCCTTCAAGTCATTGGGAGAAAATGTGCCAAGAACTTGAGGCGTGAGGAGAATAAATTGCAAGAAGAGTTAGTGCTTGCAAAGGCCAAGATTTAGGAAACATCGGATAGCCTGGTGCTTAATGAGGAGTTGATTTGGTGCAAGGATAATCTCAAAAATCTTCAAGCCAAGAAAACTAAAGGTCTCAAGATCAGAGCCAAACTAAATTAGCTATGCCATGGGGACAAAGGCTCGAAGTTCTTCTTCAACTTCATTAGGGAAAATAGTCATAAGGAGCAGATCATCCAAATTTGAGAGGAAGGTGAGCTCTTCACCTCTCAGGAGGAAATTCTAAAACAATTCCACAGCTTCTACAAAAAACCTTTTATCTCTGAAAGTAACGAGGAGACCAACAAGAATGCTAGGGAATGTATCAAAATGATCATTCCCAAGAATATTGGGCAAGACTGTGCTTCCAAACTGGCGGCTGCCATCACCAAGGAGGAAATTGTGAAGGCCATCAACTCCATGAATAATGACAAATCACCTTGCTACAATGGGCTCCTAGTGGAATTCTTCAAGGAATTTAAAGAATGGATAAGTGAAGACCTATTGTAGGTGTATCAAGAGGCCCTAGAGAAAGGATCACTGGGCAAGAACATAAACAAAGGTATCATCAAACTACTCCCAAAAGGGGGAGACAAAACTTTAATAAAAAACTGGAGGCCCATAACGCTACTAAATGTTTCTTACAAGATTCTTGCAAAAATCCTAGCACTAAGATTGGCTAACATCCTCCCCAAGTTTGTAAACAGTACTCAAATCGGTTTTATTAAAGGTAGGTATATCTTGGAGAACTTGATCACAAGCTGGGAAGCCATGGAATGGTCAAAATAGTCACATAACTCAGCTATGCTACTGTTGGACTTTGAAAAATCCTATGATAGAGTAGAATGGTCATTTCTAAGGGTGACTCTGGAAGCGTTTGGGTTTCCTTAGGAGTTCTGCAAGGCAGTGTATGTCCTTTTATTTGATGCCACTACGCAAGTGGATATCAACGGTGTTCTATCAGAAGAGAACAAACTTGGAAGATCCATTAGACAAGGCTGCCCCCTAGCCCCTACACTTTTTTTGATTGCTTTTGATGCTTTGCACTATTTGCTCAGAGACACAACTTCACCCAAGGTCTAGGAGATAATCCTGCCTGACCAAAATGAACTAATCAACATGCAGTTCACGGATGACACCGCTATTTTCATTGAGTTGGATGAAAAGAACCTGGAGACCCTTTTGGGGAAATTGGAGTTATTTTGTCTTCCTGCTAGTGTCAAAGTAGCCATTGCCAATTCTTGCTTTCTTGGCTAGGATGAGACCCCCCTAGTTGGCTTCAGAAGTATGAGTTTCAATGGGGGGGCCCAAACAGACTTGTGAGATACCTTGCGATACCTTTTGCAGTCAGCCCCAATCTGAAAGAGATGTGGCACTGGATCAACTCAAAGATTGATAAAAAACTGGAAAATTGGAATAGACAGTATCTGTCTTTTACAGGGAGGTTGCAAGTTTTCCAAAAGATTATGTCCTCCTATAGCATCTACTTCACTTCAGTATGGCTCTTTTGTAGCTATCAGGTGTTCGAAATTCAAAAAAATATTAGAGCCTTTCTATGGTCGGATGGCAAAGGAAAGAAGAAAAGGCATGCAGTAAGGTGGGACTAGTGCTACATTGATAAAATGAGGGGAGGTTGGGGTTAAAAGATCTTAGATCCCAAGGACTTTCCCTGGCTGCAAAGTGGATTGCAAAGACTACATCTGGTGGGGAACCGTGGAAGGTCTTGGTCAGAAACAACATCCTCTGTGCTTCCCCCAAATAGGCTAAATCTTGGAAGAACCTGCCCCTTTGTGACATTCTGATTGGTAAACACCCCATGACAATGATTGGATCCCTTGTATTCAAAAGTTTATGGAAGGACTGGGAATTGGTGAAACATCAAGTTGGGTTTAAAAATTGCAATATCACCATCAATAATGATCTCAGATGCCATACATCCTACTCCCCATGGTGGACTTTAATGCATAATAGTAAGCCCCTGGCACTGCTACAAGGGTGCTTTGCCAAAAAGTGGAACCTAGCCGGTGTTCAAACCTTCCATAACCTTCTTGAAAACGGGCAAATCAAACCTCTGGACAAGCTGGTTGAGGAGTTTTAGTTGGGTGACTTTAACAGTAGAACTTACAATACCCTCTTGGATTCCTGCAAAAATGCTTCTTTCCCTTTAAATCCTACTGATAGTGAGATAGTTTCTGATGTAATTGTTGATGACTTGGTTTGGAAATATGGTTCCTTGTTACATGAAATTAAAACTAAAAGTGTTTATAAAGAACTTACTAATACCAATGTTGTTCAGGACCATGTTAATGCTTGTTGAAATATTAATCTAACTGATGCTAATTGGAAAAAAGTGATCTCATCTTTATGGCAGAATATTAATGTGCCAAAGAAGGCCTGTTTTAGGTGGTAGCTACTACTACAAAAAATTTCTTATAAGACTAATCACAATGAAGTCAATATGTGCAGTATTTGCAAGACACTTGAAATAATAATGCATATTTTCTTTGAGTGCTTTTATGCCAAAGAGGTTTGGAATATATTTTGTAATGAAATTCTCATATGGAATGAATATGGACAGATTAACTGGTATGAAATAATGTTTATTTGTAGAAATATTCCAAAAGATTATAAGATTTTTTGGGATATTCTTACAACTGAAATTCTTTGGTACCTATGGAAGGTTAGTAATGAGGAAAGATTCCAAGGGGGTAAGATAGGGCTTACTGAGTCAAATAAGAGACTCACATATCTTATTGTTGCCTTGCATGTAAATGTGGCTTTGGAGATATCATTGCAAAAGTCATGAGATTGATCACTAACAGTGGTGGGATGGCAAACAAACTTGAAGCTAAGTTCAGGCACAATCTGTACGACTTTGAAAACTTTCTAAGGGCTCTAAAGGAGTTCCAACGGGTCTTCAACGAAGCAGTAGGAGATGCCAGTGAAGCTAGGAACCAATCAAGGGTGATATAGGATGGTGTTGCTCCCCAAGTCACAAAAAATGCTTTCATGGCGTTCCCTAATACTCAAGAGGTGGAAGACACCAACCCTAATCCATCCTTGTCATTTCCTAATTGTATTTTGATGCTAATATGTTATAGCTGCTCCTATGTTACAGTCTGAAATTGATATTCTTGTTCATGTTGCAATGTTGAAATTACAAATTGTGATACTCATTCAGATGTGACATAAGTTGTCATGCTTAACCTATGTCGCTATGTAAGTCGTTTCTCTATTATTAATACAAAAAACAAATCATCTAAAAACTGCAAAATTTTAATTTTTCAAAAACTCTTTTAATAATTTTTTAGAAAAAAAAAATTAGAAAAACTTTTTGCAATTTTTAAAAAAAAAATTCCTAGAAATTTTTTGTCAAAAACTGGCTCAATTTTTTTTTCAAGCTACCATGAAAACACGATTTTACAAAATCGCCCAAAAACATAGATGAAAACACCCAGAATTGATTTGTGATCAAAATATTACCCAGAAAATGCATAACGCACAAGCAACCAACAGACTCTTGAAAAATCCGTCTCAAAGAAGGGCACAATTTTTTGTAGACAAAAATTGTAAAAAACTCTTGAAAAAAATTGGCAAAAAAGGCATGAATGAAATTCTGGATAATCTCGTCACGATTTAGTAGGTCACGTAGATTTTAGATGATGCCAAAAAAAAGTGAGCAAAAAAACCAGATAAAATGAAGAAATCCAGCGCGAGTGGATGCATAAGCATCTTTCAAAAACCCCTCTCGACGTGCCAAAAAGACCCGCGAAAATCTCAAAAACACAGGAAGACTAAAGATGTTTCAGAAACCCGTCAAAGAAAAAAAACAGAAACACGCCTTTGAGAATTAAAAAAAACGTCAGGATTCTTGCCCAGATCGCATGGGCTTAACAGATGACGACGCCGAACCAGGAACCCGTGAAAAAGAGCAGAAGAAATCACGTGATTCCAAAGCTGTGATTTCCAAATAAGATCGCCATAAATTCCTTCCAGAAATCCGTCGAAAACCTTTCAGCTGATTCTCAAAAATTTGCACGAAAATATTAGGAACCCTCACAATTTTCCATGATTTTGCTGTATGAAGAGACATGATCTCCAACAAAGAAACCCTCGAAAATTTTCCTTCAAATTTCTCCTTCATAAAACACTTCAATTTTTGACAAATCGGATAAAAAATTCCTCAAAAATTTCTTCCTAAAAAAAATTCTTCACTGAAAAAACTTTCGATTTTTTTTTTATTACAAAAAAAAAATAGCAAATCAGGTTTGAGCCTATGATACCATGAAATGATTATTGATATTTATGATTGTATGTAATTACAAAGAGAGGAATACTCCTTAAAAAAAAAATTACAAGACGATGTTTCCAAAATAAAATGAAACAAACTAAAACAAAAAATAGAAAGATACTAAATCAACTAAAGCATAAACAAAAGTTATTTAAAACCGATTAAGTTAATTAAAGACTAACTAAAACTAATAAAAACAAAGACGACCATTAATATTACATTTAATATTTTAATAAAAACCCCATTACAACCTGCTTCCATTATGAGGCCAACAAAGGATAGAGCGGAAGAAACTTGTTTTTACTCCTGTTTCGGATGCATTGATACGGACTGGTTACATTCCTGCACCCACATCAAACCTCAGCGCGCTCATCTCATCTTTTAGCGGTCAGGGCCTTTCTACCAAGGACATGATTGTGTTGTCTGTAACTTATTTTTCTAATCTGCGAATGGTTGTACGATAATTACTACCTACAAACTCTAGCATCTCACTTTTTAGTCTTTCTCCTTTTCACATTCACATTCAGGTGATCATACTATCGGTCAAGCTCGCTGCACTGATTTCAGAGCTCACATCCTCAATGAAACTAACATAGAATCTACATTCGCCACTTCTCTGAAATCAAACTTTCCAAGCAGCAGCAGGGATAACAACTTGTCACTTTTAGTTCTTCAGACTCCCACAACCTTTGACAACAACTACTACAAAATCTGAGGAGCCAGAAAGGACTTTTACACTCTGATCAGCAGCTTTTTAATGGAGGTTCTATTGATTCTCAGGTGACTACATATAGTACGAATCAGAACATCTCCTTCACAGATTTCGCTGCTGCCATGGTGAAAATGGGAAGCATCAGTCCTCTAACTGGCAGCAATGGACAGATCAATAAAAACTGCAGGAAGCCAAATTGATAGCCATAACAAAAAAATAAACATTTTTGGCATATATACTACATATATTTGTTGTTGTATTCATGATTCACTTCAATAAATCATGGATTGGGGTCATTGTTTTTCCAGGGTGTTCCAAAGTACTTATACTATTTCAAAAAGCTTGAAAGAATCCTTGCAAAATCCATATTGGGCATATCGTGCGATCATAGAATTCCATGAGAACATATCTTGAGGCATTTTGTCAACCAGTTGACGTGCTGTGTATGTTTCCACACTTTGAATGCATGTCTACAAGAGTACTTGCGATTACATCAGACAACAATGTGCTTTCAATTATGTTTTGATGGACATCCATACTCTGTTGCAAAGCTTCCCAATTTCGCACAGCTTGGGAGGATGCTGGAAAAGGTTGTGGAATTAGGCTTTACACTTGCCAATTGTATTTGCTTAAAGTTTCCAAGGCCTTCTGAGTGAATATCCATCCATCATTCCTATCTATGAGGCAACATCTTTTTGAGGTATTTAGTCAAACAACACAACCGCCTTGTCTATACTTTCTAGAATTTTCATATATGCCTAGCAGGGAACTTGTAACTACATCAGACAACAATCCCCTTCTGATTATGCTTTGATGGATGCCCATGCCCTGTTCTAAAGTTCTGATTTTAGCACAGGCTATGAGGATGCTATCAAAGCTTGTGGAGTCTGGCTTTACTCCTGCCAAATTCACTTGCTTATATGCTTGCACGGTCTTTTGTACATTTCGAAACAACATCTCTTTTAAGGCATTTTGTCAAACAGTTCGCGTGCCTTGTGTATGCTTCCACATTTTGCATACAAGTCTATCAGGGCATTCACAACTACGACGTCTGACAAATTGGTGGTATTTCATGGTGGGATGGTTGTTTTTCTTGATAAATATGTAGTTCTCACTAATTTGAGGTTGGTTTCGTAATGGAGGGTAGTTTTGGTGGGATTTAAGACAGTTTAACATTAAAAATGTTGTTTTGATTTAGAAACCCACGATTTTGGTGGAATTAAGGTGGTTTTAAGTGTTCGAGCTTGTGATTTCTAACATATTCAAAGTGCTTATAAATAGTTTTAGCAAAAAAATAGATTTAGAACAATTTGAACATAAACAAGGCAAAAAAATAAAATAAAAATCAATAGTTAAACTAATAATAGTTGGTCCACATTAAATGATCAACATCAATAATAAACCACATTAAACAATTAGAATAATAAGTGGTAGAAACAATAATAACCAGTCCACATTAATGGGTCAACATTAATAACAGAGCAATAATATTAAATGGTCAACATTAATAAGTTTCATTTAAAAACTCCACGATAATCAGTGCTCCATAATCACAAGTTTCAATAATCTACTGGGCACAACAACCAACCTAGTAGCGACTATGTATTTCTCGCTTCTCCTCTCAAATGACTCTATATATGTATATGTTTCAAAGTTTTAGGTGTGTGCATACCCTACAAATATGTAGAGAACTATGTGGCCATGGGCATGTGTGTATATACCTTATTCTAGTAAGCATATCTCCTCTTGACATATGACTATCCCCTATATATCTCCATCTCTCGAGCCACTACTACATGTATAACCTTGAACCATGTGTATATATTACACCATAATATTAAAAATCTGCAAGTATGTATTTTCCATGTATATACCTTCAAAAATAGTGTGTATATGCTAAAACAAAAAATAAATCTGCATATGTCTAAAAATAGTCTGCGTATATGCTTAAAAATAAACGTTTAGAATGTAAAAATAATAGTCTAAATCCAAATCTATTTTTATCTAGGATTATAATGATGTTCATACAGTAGATTGTATGTACATATAGATTTCGTACATTCATATAGAATTTTGTACAGCAAGAATTTAGACCCCCCTTAAAAATGCTAGATTTATTTTGCAAACAAAATAGATCGAGTTATATGTCAAAAGTCATCTCTTAGTTGCTCTTAATGCAACTATGACCCATATTTTACCCTAGAAATGCCTATAACAATGTTGTCTTCAAAACAACTCAAAGTGAACCCAAAACCTACAAAACCAAGTTAACAAAAAACCATTATAAAACACAAAACAAATAGTAGAGTTAGATAAGGGATAGACTCCACACTAGAGTTGTCATAATGTATGCACAAGTCTAGAAATGCAAGTAAGAAACTAAAGAAATGAAAATATCCCTATTTTGAACTAAAGCAAAACTTAGATAGAGCATGAAATTAAGTTCAAAATAAAGCAACAAAATAAACATTAAAAGTAAAGATACCAAAAAACTTCATTGTTCATTGTGATTTGCTCCAAATGATTTGGGATGTGGATGCTCTTGTGCATAAAATATACCTATTTTGGTAGCATATAGTTAGCATAAAATGGAATGAATGAAATGTAGATTGTTAGGAAAGGCAATGGGTAGTGGAGATGTGATAAAAATATGAATGATGAAGGATGAATGAGAAGAATTTTCTAGGATAGAAGAGAGAATGGAGTATCATGATGGAGGTTGTTTGAATTTGAAGGGCTAAGATGCATTTACCAAAAGTAGTAAGTTGTTGCAACCATAGGGAATGTGGGGGACAAGTGCATTTAGGACCTCCTTTATTCTTGGAATTTGGTTGAGGGAATATAGACATAATTAAATAATAAAAAAATATTTAATTATTTTAGCTATGTGAGGTGGAAAATAGGGGTAAAATTATTTAATTATGTGTGAGATGGAAAATTTGGCTAATTAAATAATATAACTAAGTGGGTACATTAGGTGAGGTAAATTAACTAGATAATATAATTATTTAGTTAATTGGGATAAGGTTGTACTAGGAAAATATTAGGTATTTACAATAGCATATATTTCCAAATACCATAATTGGATGTTTTCAATCACCTTACATTCATTTTAAAATTTAATTCCATATATGCTCTAAGTTCATTGTAGCCAATATAGCAATAATGATGAAAATAATGTAAAATGACATGCATGATTAACACCAACATCAAAATATGGCAAAATTAATGATCACACTGGCACCATTATGTGGGTGATTTACAATCCATCCACTACGGATTTTTCAATATAATAATTACAATTACAAAGAGAAGTCAAATGTCCTAAACTATAAATTTTAATCATATAACAATAAGTAAAAAACTAAACCTAAGGAGTATAAGATTCATACTTGCACATCCTTCCAAGCTCCTCCAAAATCTTGTAATTCTTCACCTATGGTTTTCATACCACCCAACCATATGGCACCATTAGTTCACCCCACCATGCTAGGAGATCATCACTTGGGCACAAGCATGCACACACACACACACACAAAACAAGGAAGTAGGGCTTACAAACACACCAACCAAGAAACAACCATCATAACATCCATTTTACAATAAGTAGATAAGTCACGATGGTATACATGTCATCACTATTGTAAGCATAAGAGATATTCCACATCACAATAGCCTTTGCATGCCAACACTTAAAATATAACACGAGTGCAAACATGCATAATAAAAGTCTCACCACATGCATAAATATGGCTAGAGATGGATCTCTCATTGAATAACAAATCCAATGGCAACAAGGATAGGGGTCCTAGAGGTAGGTAAGGAGTGTCATCACAATAGCACAAAAGTATGGATTTGTGGACTCGAGTACTAATACTATCACAAGGTAGAGAAAATACCCACATGTCATCCACCAAATCCTTTCTACCATTTGAACATTCAAATCCTAAGAGAAACACACCAAAACACTATTTGAGCATGATATAGAAATCAATGCACAAAAAGTGGGATAATTTTTTTGACATAATCTTAAAATATTCTTATTGAAAAATTAATGGGGAAAACTTGTTTTCTTCAATTTCAAGTCAATCAGAATCATTCCCAATTAAAGAAAAACAATTTAATTTTCAAAGAAAACCACAAAATATCCCAAATCCATCATTGTTGAAAGCCTGGAATTCTAACTTTTTAATTATTAAAAAAATTCAAAAAAAAAACATACCCTTTTGGTCCAAATGAGAACAACACACTTTTGCAATAAAATTTATTTCCAATTTTTTAAAACTAAAATTGTCATAACCATAGCTTAAATATGAACATTATAAAAATTTCAAATAAGAGTTTTAATCAATGAAAATACAAGAATTTAAATTTTAAAATGAAATCCATATGCTACCACAAATATGAGCATACCAAACACAATTCAAAGGAGCCTTCAAACAAAGAAAATTGAGGAATTTATCTCAAGTTGAAGCTCACCCAAAATGTTAATTTTCTTCAATTTATTTGAATTTGATAAGTCAACACACACAATTTGATCACACCTTGGAATCCTTACTTAACAATCCAATCCAAAGCTCAAACCATCCACAATTCAATTCAATCCAACCATTTAGGAGAGGGAGGGTTTTAGAGAGAGTTTTTTTTTCCATTTATGCCCTTTTTCATCTTCCAATTATTATTATTATTTTTTAATTTTTAATTTTTCCTTTCACAAAAAGACACTTATAAATAACTTCAAATAATAAATTATTTTCTCATTCACAAAGGTTCATTTAAATAATTCAATTTACCTCTTTCTTTAGCCATTTTTAATTTTTCAAATACAATTAAATTAGTTGCAATAAATTAAATATATTTCTTAATGTATTTATCTTAGCTTTTTCCCTTTTGTTTCCCTAAAATATCTATTCCCAAAGCATCAAACATCATTAACATGCAAATATTTAAATTTTAAAATATAAACAAAGTAGCTGGGAAATAAGAAATCATGCATTTATGGGTATTTCACAACATGTGGATTGGTTATTCACCACCAATTTGGATCCAACTAAAATGGGGAATATTAAGGTCTCATATCACACATGAATCAAGTGCAATAGAGGTTATTAAACACAATCACACAGAGTGACATCTTTGATATAACCACTATTGGGAAAATAACCCAAACTTACTAATGAGAGCCATTTATGCCACATTTTAGCTTTTTTCATATGCCTTCAATCCCATCGCCATATTCCATTTCCATATCTTATCATAAAATTTTACCATTTTGCACTGCATATGATTAAATATATATGAGTGATATTTAATATGGTTTTGGGATAAAAATATGAAAAATAATTATTGATTATCTTTACTAATAAGTGTTTTCATTTTAAGCCTTGAAAAATAAATCTCACAACATGCAAATTTCCTGTCATCTTCATACAGACTTCCTGTCACATTCTTCACAAGAACTTCCTATCACCTTCTTCACATGGCTCATGATTATTGTTGTAGTTTCTTTTTCTATGTGGTTGACTTAGTTTCACTTGTTTATTCCTACATCCACGTGCCACAGGTTGAGACAACTCAACCGCCAGCTATACAACACTATATTTCCTCTCTACATCATTAAATACAAAGGCTATGGTTATATTGTTATATTGTTATGATGACAAAAAAGTGTGATTATTATATTGTTGGTAAATTGGTTAGTAATAGTGTCATTATAATACTGTTAAGAAATTGGTTCAATTTGTTAAGGAAAGATTGGCCACAAGGCCATCAAAATATTTCCTAACTACTCAATTTACCTTAGCCCCCTGATTTGCAAACTACAAATACATTTATGTTTATGCATTGAAACTATATAAACACTCGTATGTAATATTAGCTTGGCAAAAAGAGGACAATACATTCAATATATAATTATTGAAAGAGACATTTTGAAGTTCCTTTTAAAAATTTTGTGAGTTCTATATTCATCAATTGACTGGGAGGAAGGGCACCCACTCTTCAGTTGTCGATGAAGTGTAAATATTTATTTATTTTTTGCAAAGTATGTTTTTATGTATGTTTTGCATTGTTACGTTTTTGCATTTGATAGGAGTTAATATTTTTCGTGTATGAATGTTCCATTTTATTTCCATGTTGTAGGATTAATTGCTATGGTTTTCATGTCTTATATTTTTTGATTGAGTTTTTGTTTCAGAATTTACTGTCATAATTTCTACACATTTCCCATCGCAATTTATGTTATTCTTGTATAGAAATACTGCAAAACCAATGACAATTTATGTAGTAGTTCATGTCATAGAAAAACCATAAACATTAATTTGCTTTTCAACTTAGGTAATTGATTGAGTTTAGGAATGCATTTTCATCCCCACTCACCTCACGACTTGCAGTCCTTATGCAGATAGCCACGACACCTTTCATGAGCTTACAACCCTCGAATTGACATTTAGATTGAGTTGAGTGTAGTTTATTCTTTACCCCAATGTTGGCCTATCATTTTGGCGTCATTGTCACAGAGAGGTATCAAAGACATGTTAGCTTAGTGAGATGAGTTAAAGGACCAATGTGTTAGGATGAAAGCTCATGCACCTTCCAGTCATGCTTGGGTGACTACTCCTAATTTGCATTGTTTAAATCATATAGATGCATGCACTAGTACAAAAACAACAATAAACTACTAAAAAAACTACTAAAAAATACTTATAAATGATTGAACTTGGTCACATGACCATTAGTAGTTTATTTCCAGTCATTTTTAATGCGACCAGATTGATGACTAAACTATTTTTAGTCATTTATTGGTTGTTTTGATTGATCGATTTGGTAGTATATTTAGTCTTTGATTTAGTCATTGATTGTTGTAATCTGGTAACTTATTTAGTCATTTTTTATTCACTGATATATTTAGTCGTTGATAAATAGTCATTGATTGTTATAATTTGGTCACTTATTTAGTCATTTTTTATTCACTAATATATTTAATTGGTCACTTATTTAGTTGTTGATTTAGTCATTGATTGTTGTAATCTGGTCACTTATTTGGTCACTTTTTTATTCACTGATATATTTAGTCATTGATTGTTGTTAACTGGTCACTTATTTAGTCATTTTTATTCACTGATTTATGTGCATTGGTAGTGTATTTAGTCATTTTTATTCATTGATTTTATTGGTCATATATCTAGTCATATTTATTCACTATTCACTAATTTTTGTTAATTGGTAGTATATCTAGTCAATTTAATTATTAATTAATGTCAATTAGTAGTATATTTAGTCATTTAATTGACTGATATTTGAGGATTTAATTATAAAACACAAAAATACACATCAATTATTAATTGTACACAATAAGTCAACCATTGAGAAGGAAAAATTGGTGAACTTTATTAATAAAAGAAAGGTGTTCTAGTTACAACTTAGAAATAGAGTATTACAATTTTTATTTTTAGTCACAAGACTGAAAATTTGAGTTACAATATTGCACATAAATGATTACAAGAAAGAAAATTCTCCAAAAAACTTTTGCAATGATGGAAACACATGCTTGGAGCCCTTAAATGTGAGCACATGCCCCTTTCATCTCTTAAAACTTCTACAACATGGGAAATCTTCCTAGAGAATACTATAACATGTAGAATCCAAGAAGGAGAGTTGATCGTGTCCCATATATGAAGCTCTCTCCTTCAATGCAATCAACAATAACCCAGCTAGAATCTTTCCTCCTTTATATG
This sequence comes from Sequoia sempervirens, assembly GCA_007258455.2. Lineage (NCBI taxonomy): Eukaryota > Viridiplantae > Streptophyta > Pinopsida > Cupressales > Cupressaceae > Sequoia > Sequoia sempervirens. The sequence goes on along the minus strand of VDFB02140179.1, from coordinate 25,014 downwards.
CAACGTGCTATCTGATATGAGCAATAGGGTGCTGCCTTTTCCACCATGAATGAAGTTGTGCCTCAATACAACCAACAAAATTACTATTAGTCTCAATTTAGAAAGAATAAAAGTGCATTATATATTGCAAGTTTACAAAAGTAAGTCCAAACACAACAAAAAGATAAATCAATTAAAAAATGTAGCCTTGTCAACAAAGGCCTTAAACAGAGTGTTCAGCATAGGCCTGAAATATGCATATTGAACCCTTGATTTCAGAACCTTGTTCAAAATTTAAGAAAGGTGATACACTCAAATTATAGAATAAAGTTGGCATTATAGAATGAAGGCTATCAACACTAACTAGACTGGAACAACATTATCAACAAAAAATTCTTGGAAACCAAGCCCAAGAATGCCATTAGACTTAGGCAACAAAAATGTCAACCCTGGTTCATGTGTTGTCTCAATAAAGACCCGCACCATGAAATAATCCATTTATACATAATTTCCAAATTAAGTTGATGATAAAATATCTTTGATATCCAAATGGGAAGCCTTAACATCCAAAAATTATTAACATGATGTTTCACAACAAGTTTCCCAACTATGACATCATCTTTACTTAAGAAACCAGATATTGATCCACTGCCATATTGGATCTCATAGGATTCTCCTTCACAAATAATAAATGATATATATTAATTATTTAGCAACTTCCTTAATATCCCCATGTAAGTAGACTAAATTGAGGATGAGGGTTTGAAGTAGAGTACCATCTTCTTGGTATGTGCTTGACTTTGATCATGACTTGTATATTGAATGAAAATAGCAAGCTAGTTGCACTATAAAATCATTGTTGATCATTGTTAGAAAAATAACCACAAAATCCTCTTTAATTAAAATAATCCTCTTAGATATTTCAAGACAAGATATTTCAGTTAATTTCTAAGAGAGCTAATCTCACTATCCAAACAACCATCAATCTATTTATTGTATATAATTTCCTAGAATTCAAAATTTGAATGTAATGAAAATAACCATAATTACCAAAGATTTGACACCAAAATGTAGTACAAAATGAATTGTTTGTTAGAAACCAAGATCAGACATGCAAACCAGAAAAAACCTTCCACAAGAGAAAATCAATAAAAAGCAGAGCAATTTGCATGAAGATGTGCAAATGAATATTATTTAGGAATTAAGAAATTACATGAGATGAATTGCTTTATAAAAGCAATGTATGTATAACCCTAAAGGAAACCCTAGTGTGTGCACTTAATAATTAATAAATAAATAATTATTAATGTGCCCAAGTTTAGCTTAAGTAGCTAAAGTGATAAGTGACTGAATTAATTAACCAATATGATTGAATTAATTAAGTGAAATAACTTATTACTCTAACATCCCCCCTTAAGATGAACTTAGGAAGTAGCTAAAACACTAAAGAAAAGATGCATGAAAGAAAAGATGGGTCTCGGCAACAAGGCCTGATCAAATACCCATGTACAAATGCAATGAATGAGAAAGAGGAGAAAACCCAGTGGGACAAAACCCCCCTACAATGAGATGACTTGTTGCAAAGAAGCACTAGAAGAACACTTTGGAGTAACACTAGAACCTGAATCTGGAAAGCAAGGAAAGATACTTTCGTTTACAAGAAACCATATGAGAGTCACTAAAGGACTTAGGTAGAATCATAATAATGCAACAACAGACCCGATGCCATGGAACACTGGAAAACTCACAAACTGGAACAACCCTGGAATCTGTGAAGCAACAGTAGATGATAAAAGATGCCTCCCATAAGAGGGAATGATATGATGAAAGAATCTGGAAGTGATGTGTATCTCGATGCCGATGCCAAACTGTGACTAAAACTGATCCATAGGAGCAAGTACCATGAAGATTCTGGAACATTAACCATAAATTCAATGGCCCTCAAACTAGGATGTGACCTGATGTGAATCTGATATGATTCAGGATCATTAACCATAGGCTCTCAATCTGAGATGTGAACTGATGTGAATCTGATATGTGTCAAGCTATGAGCAAGATGTGGCCAAAAGAAACTATAGAAACCAGATACAACCCATGCGAGTTGTCATCAAGATCAAGATGAGATCAAAGTGAAACTACACTCTCAGATTATTATGCAAGAAGCCCCCCTGATGGAAATTTATATAAGTTCATTTATTACAATAACCCATGATTGTAAAGGAGAGAATGCAAAAACATGCATAAACGAAAGAGAGAAAGTAAACCTAATGCAAGAAAACATGAATGAGTGCATGCACAAACCAAAGTTCACATCTACCTCCCTAATAAAAATAGACCTTAGATTTGTGTAGAGGACTAAACCAGCTTTTTGATGCCGCAAGAATTTCGAAAAAAGGATAACTGAGTCAAAAGATATGCCCTCCGAAGCGAAAAAATATTCATATGAGTTCAAAGACCCGCAAAAAAAAACTGAAGCAAAATCAGAAAAAAATACCTCCACCATTGGATCGGTGTCAGAATCAGCTTTCCAACGGTATCTTGTTTGTGAAAAAATGACACCGTACACAAAAGTTATGCTCGATTTGGTGAAAGTTGCTCCAAGAAGGCCAATATGGCCTGCAAGCAGCCCAGGGGGCTTAAAAAAATAGGCCCCTGGTCCTGTGCGCAACCAGGGGCTAGTGGGCAAGGGGCTAGGGCAGAGCCCCTGGTCACTGATATGACCGGTGGGCAGGGGCTTGGTTCGACCGAGGGTTGGGCGCATAACACCTAGTCCCCCATGTGACCGGAGTTGTGCATAAGGGGCCAGCAGGGGCTAGGCGCAGGGTGCCTGGTCACCAATGTGATCGGCGACCTGTACAAAAATGCCCATGGGGGTTGAGCTCAGGTACCGGTAGCGATGGAGGGGGCACCGCCTGGTGGCCATCGCTCCTAGTGGCTGCCAGGTGGCACGTCGGTGGCGCCTGACATTGATAACTGGAAGCACTGACGACCTTCCCAAAAACACATGTTTTTTTAATTTTTTTTTAAAATCGTGCCTCGAGAAGTGTGTTAGGGAGGTCGTACGGCCTCCCTAGAAATTTTGTTTACCTTAGAATCAAATTTCTCTGAAATCGATGAAACGAAAGGCAATCTTAGGGTTTTTGGCCGCTACGAACACGATGGTGACCTCTGTTTGTGCCCAAAGTTCCTTGAAAAATAAGCTACCCCCAAAGCTTGCAAAAAATCATCGAGCTTGAAACCCTCACAGATTTCTTCAACGATGACCAAAATCAGAAAAATAAAAGCTAATCTTGATTTTTTCTAGCGCTCTGAATCCAATGGAGATGCCCGATCTGATCCAAAATGCTTCATCAATAGACTCAAGGCATGAAACCCTCGAGGAACCCCAAACTTTTTCTGCAATGATTTTCTCCAAAAATCTGAGAAGGGGTTGCATATCAAAGCTGTGATACCATGTTAGAAACCAAGATCAGACATGCAAACCAGAAAAAGCCTTCCACAAGAGAAAATCAATAAAAAGCAAAGCAATTTGCATGAAGATGTGCAAATGAATATTATTCACAAATTAAGAAATTACATGAGATGAATTGCTTTATAAAAACAATGTATGCATAACCCTAAAGGAAACCCTAAAAGGAAACCATAGTGTGCACACTTAATAATTAATAAATAATTAATTATTAATGTGCCTAAGTTTAGCTTAAGTAACTAAAGTGATAAGTGACTTAATTAATTAACCAATATGATTGAGTTAATTAAGTGAAATAACTTATTACTCTAACATTGTTTGACAACAAATGTGTTTTGATAAACCAGATATACCCTTGATATATTGATTTAAATAACAAGGAAAAATCAAACTGGAGACAACAAGATAACATTCATTAATTCACTTCAACAAACAATTGAAACCATAAGTCAACCACCAATTATAACTTCATTCTATTGATCTTCAAAAAGATTTTACAATATGTTTCAAAATTTTGTCTTGACTGACATGTCAAAAAGTGTCTTTTTAGTTACCCACTTTTAACATAAATCAAAAAATCTTAATTATTGTTGTTTACATAGGATTACATAAAAGTAATGAAAGATGAGAAATGAAGAGAAATGATCAGATGTTGAAGTCCAGAGCACTTCAACATACGGAAGTCCATTACTCATCGTAAGGTACCCGTGATCATTCAGATCTGGCAAGGTTCTCTCTCCATGATAGTATTTGTAAGGCTTGGTACTTCATTGCAAGGCCTATACTTCTGGGGGAGCTAGATATGTTTGCTCCCATTGGTACACTATGTAATCATGAGGCCATTTGTACTCCTGGATTTTTTGTGTGTTGGCCAAGTGAATTCCATTTGCTTTCTAATAATGCTTTTCCATCCATGATGAATTTTAAGTATCCAACATCCAGTGCAATTATTCCATCCAAGGTTAAATTGAGGCAGTGAAGATTTATCTCACCATCCTTCTGTAAATTAGTGAGGCAGTTGTGAACAATTTTGCTAAACTCATCTATCCAATCCTTGGATCCTTTCAGTTGATCATCATACCTTAGTATCTTAGGCACAAACCACTGCTTTAGTGTGTGAAATGAATCCATTCTTTCCTTGATCTTTTTCTCTTCTGCAAATATGTATTGAAATTCATCTATGATCATTCAGACCATTTTCTTAGTAGGCTTTAAAGTTGCGGGGGCCTCAACACTCCTTTTAAAATTTTGCACAAAGTCATTAAGCTGTGATGTACATGTTTCCATTTCTTGAATAAGGGGTCCAATATAGGTACATGGGCCTTTATTTGATCAACTACTTGTGACAAGGAGACATAACATTCATACACATTTTCCAATTTTTCCACAATTAGTTTAACCCTATGCTCCAAGATTTGTTCCAATACCCTGAGGGTTTCTCTCTTTGCTCTTTCCTTTGTTCTTCATTAGTCTTTTTCAACTTCTCAATTTCTTGTTTTAGCACATTTACTTGTTCAACAGTGATTAGACCTGTATCAGTCTGGATGGAAGGGGGCTGATATACTGTTAATTATGTGCTTTGCGAAGGACTTTATCCCTTCAACTGCTCTTTCAATTTCACATTTTCTATGAATAACCTATTCACTTCATCATTCATATCAATCTGTGCTTTCTCATATTCTGCCAATCTAAGCTCCATAGCTTTAACCGCATCCCTAGTAAACATTGTTGAGTGCATTTTCATAGTAGCTTCCTCTAATGTTGATGTATCTTGAAGTGTCTTTACCATGGCAACCCCTCTCATTTCTTTTACAACATCAAGCACTCTTGGTTTCTTTGTTCTTTTTTTCTTTTTCCAGAAGGCTAGGGTTTCAGTTCTTGGATTGTAACCTATGCCACTCATTCCCTTATATGAATTGAATTCATAAACCAACATGGGATCTTCTTGGCTTCTTACTTGATCTAGTGAGAATATATTTTTTAACTCCATCCTAGGAATAATTAGTATACTGCTTTCTAAGACCAATTTTCTTACTTCTTGGGGGCCAACAGTAATTTCATTAATCCAGAGTTCTTCAAAAGTATAGGAAACAATATGGTCATGTTGTGACTCCTCAGTGTTCATCTTATTAATTTGGAGTCTCTCCTCAAATTCTTTCATTTTCATCTTAAACCAAAAATCCTTAAACTCGGGAGTTTGAATAAATTCATCATCTTCAATAAATCTAAGGGAAGCAATCACCCTTTCATCATCATGCACTTCTTGATCATTATGCCCATGTACATCCACTCTTTCTTCTGGTTTGTGAGCATCATTTGCAAGATTATGCAATGGCTGATCAACTTCATCATCTTTAAAATTCAAAAGTACATCAACTAACTCTTCATTATCCTCTACTCCACTTTGTAATTCTAATGCCACTAAGGGGGCCACTCCATGTGTCTTCTTCCTTTTAGGACTTGGTTTCTCAGGGGATTCTTCTTATTGTATTTTGGAAGTGTCTAGTAGGGGCTCTGTGATTATAATACCACTTGGTTTGATGGGCAGCTTGGAGGGGTTTGAAGACTGACCCTCAAGTTTCTTTTCTGGTTCAACATATACTCTTTCAAAGTTGTCAATTATGAAGTTCATCCTTTTGATAGGATCTCCTTCTTTAGCATAGAATCCTTGGAATACAGTGTCCATTTTCTTCTTCTCCTCCTCAAGCCTCTTTATGATTTCCCACTTCCTCTTCCTCTGAAAAACTTCATCAGGTGTAAAAAAATTTCTTATTACATCTTCTTTGTAATCCATTACATGGGTAATCCCAAATTTAGTGAGAAGTGTCTACTTTATAAAATTAATATGCCCTTCAGGATCAAAGACCCTTTATTCTCATGACTTCAATGAATACCTCATCTTCAAATAGTTCTACAATTCTTCAAGAGTGTTAGACCCTATGGATAGCTCCTCACATTTAGTTAGGTCAGGGAGGAATGTTCCCTTTTTTTGTCTTTTCATAACATCCTGCTCCATCCATAATAGTTTCCACATAAATTCTAAAAATGCAATTCAAATAGAATTTTTTTTAGGTAAAACATGTGGGGCTTGAGGATACCCATAGACCCTTATTACTATTTGGTCTGCTAAGAAGAACCAGTCACTGAAATTGTGAGTGTGTCCCTACTTTGACATCAATGCTAAAGGTCTTAATACTTGCATGATTCTATTAGGAAATATTGATGAAATATGACCAAGAGCGGCCATGACCTTTACTATGAAATCATCATGAAATATTACATAATCACTATTTTTACATCTACTATCCCATATGTAACACCAGTTTTGTACAGGAAACCTATTACATTCATCATCAGTCATTCCCAAACACATTATTTTAGTCCATCTATTTTTTTTTTGGTACAATATTAAATGACATAGTAGAGAGTATTTCCTAAAAGTGATGGGAGTTAAGTTCTCTCTTACTTGCAAAAATCCCTCATATAGCCCTTTCTCAATTTTGGCAGCAAAGTCATACTCAATGTTGACTTCAGGATTTTGTATCTACATTGCCATCATCATGAGATAGGTTGGCATCCTCTCTTCAACATCTATTCCAAGCACTTGGCACAAAGCAAAATAAGTTCTTTTGAAATATACTTGGAAGTCTTCTATGGAAAATGGATCAATTTGGGAGGGAGAGATAGGTATCATCCTATTGTTTACACCCCTTTTCATGTGTAAAGGAAGTTCATCACTCATGTAGGTTTTTATCAATCTCTTATAATCCTCCTCACTTTTTTCCAAGTCGATCTTAGTGATAGCTCGCTTGTTTAACATAAAACACTCTATAATTGCTTCTTTAGTCAACACCACTAATGATGAACCATCTGGCATTCTTATAGTCCTCTAGTAGCCAAGTGATAACATTGTGCCAATACTTTAATAAAATCAACATCTACGAAGACATTTGGGACTATAAATTTGGCCAAATCTAAGGTCCAAGGATTCAAAATTGGAATCTTGTCATCCCTTGTGTTATAGAAGTACCAAAACAGATCCCACCCTGAGATAGGGATAATTGGGTCTCTACATCCATGGGTTGTATCTCTAAACACCTTTTTGAATCCTTTGTTTACAAAATTAGGTAACACATCTAAAATGGATTGTTGCAGGGACCTCTTTTCTCTTTTACAAATTGTGGACTCTTCCTTTTTACTTGCAAGTTCACTTCTTTTGGGTGGCATGATGAATAATTTACTCATACTTGATTTCTTTAAGTGTCTACTTGTAGAAGCAAATTCAGTTCTTATACACTTGCTACAGAGGGTTTCTGTGAACTTACCGAGTGAAATAATAGCTATAGATTCTTCTCGCTTGAAATCCCTTGCCTCTGGTATGCTGAGCTATGTGAATGATTTCCAAAATGTCATCAAGTCCCAAGTAATATTTGCTGCTGAGCTTGGTCACCTCACTATTAATGTCAATTCATGCAAAATATTTTAGAATCTACCCATATTTCAAGTTTGAATACATGCCTTTGATCTTGGGAAATCGAATGGTGTAATCATTAAATGCTTTCACAGCTTGTACCACAATACCGCTATGCCATTTCAAGACCACTGTGGGGTAGCATTAGTAGTACCTCCACCCCACACACACCACTTTAGACTCTCGTAGGATGGCATGTTAATTCTAGTGGTTGAGCAATTGTACTTCACCGCCATACCGCTCTGTCATATCAAGACTATTGCGAAGTAGCAATATGGTAGGTTTAGCAATATAACCACCACCCCACACCACCCCTTTGGACTCCCATGGGACAACTGGTTAATTCTAGTGGTTGAGTGATTGTTCACCCCCATACCACAGTGTCACTATTTACCCCTTGTGGGCCTACAGTTTACTTTAGTTGTTAACATGTTCTCACCACCACCCCGTGCTATTCATATTTGGTTGTCGTGGTATTTCGGTTAGCATTTGTACATTGACCTATATGTCCTGCCATTCTGTGCATACCTCTATTGACTGTTGCAGTAGTGCAGTATTGGATTTTATTTTGAATGTAGTATTTTAGATATCATTTTATTGAAAAGATTGAACAATTTTCTAATTTTGTAGGCTATCATTTTTAGTTTTCAATGTCAGTCAGACCTAAGAGATCATTTTGTTATTTGTAATGAGGAGGCTTAGTTCACCTAATGTTAAGATATTTAAATATATTATTAAATCACAAATGTTCATTATATTTTTGCATCTAGAAAACATAGAGGACATATAAGAAATTATATTCTAACTAAACAAAATTAATTTCAAATTTTCAACCAAAGTAAGAAAACTAAGAAGAATTATTGAACCTAACATTAAATGGACTTCAAATCAAAAGTGAACATCTCAGGTTTTGTATACAATGTGTAATGACCTAACCTGTATGTACAAAAAAAATTCTTAATTTTAACAGCAATAAGTAAAGACAATGCCATATCAAAAAAAATTCCTTTCAATTTGAAAACATGATACAACATAATTCAACTTTTAACCTTTTTTCTTTTCAAATAAATCAACAAAGTAATAAAGCACAAGATACATACATAGCTCATAATTTTTTGAACAAATAGAAGTAAGAAGGTCCAGGAGTCTGTCCTTTCAAATATTGGTACATCGGCCGCTTGTTGTGGAGGAGAAACATCATTTGAGCGCTTTTCCACCAACCACAGACTTATAATGCGGTCCCCTGCACATCCATTATTCAATAGATGGACCTCCCTTCAAATGAAGAGATTGTTAGGGTATCCATTAAAAATTACCAACTGAGCATAGTGTTGTGTCCTACATAACCATCCGAAAACTCTCGAACTAGTATGTAATACAGGATCACGATGAACTGATAGTGTAGTCTCAACTAACTCACATCTATGTGGATGTTGTACATTTCACTACTTTGGCCAAAGTATTCCCATTCAGTGTATAGAATGAAGGTCATCTATCACTTGCACTAGTCAGGGTTGATTTGACTTAAGGCTTCCTTACTCTATGCATAGGTTTGTCCTTTAGTGGGTAATATGTACCCTAGACATACTATAACACACTAACCTACTACAAATGAAACATCATAACAAGTAACCACATAACACCCTCCTATACTGGAAATCCTCATCCTAGGAGTTTTATAAGCTTATCTAAGTTAATCCAATAACTTAAACTGTGTTTGTTCCTTAATTCAATGCCTTCATTTCCATCCTAGCATTTTAGTAACTACTTCCACATATTCCCCTAATATGGAGATTATACAAGTAATGCATTTCACACAAATATGCAACCGTATCCCTTATACAATTTACTTCCTAAATACATACTGATGTGCAATTCATAAAATAACTCATCTTCTCTTTTACATGGAAATGCAGTTAATAAAATAACTCCTTACAAATGTGCAAACAGTAATCACAAAAGATTATATCATTTTAGAATTCAAGACTAGAATGGGTAGCAAAGAATATTTCATGCCTGATTTCATTGTTCCTTCAAAAGATGAAGTTTTAGTACTTCCAACACTTCTGATTGTTTGGAAAATCCTTCTCAAGTTGCTGACTTTCCCTCACAAATGCCACTTATCTCTCTTAGAATATAGCCACTCAAAATTGACTATTCAGTTGGTAATGGTCACAGCCGAATTGAAGAATTAAACTTAGATTTGAGAAGTTAATACTCTCAGCTCTCAAAAATATGAATACTCTCAGCAAATATGAATGCTCTCAGAAATATGAATGCTCTAAAAAATATGAATTCTCTCAGAAAATAAAACTCACAACAAAACCTCTCAGGAAATAGAAGAAACTCAGATTCCAGAAGTGATGGTGAAGAATGAATAGGGCGGCTATATATATAGAGCCCCCTACCCAACAATTTTCCACATTGCTTGGCATGTAAACTGACAAACATAGTTTTTAATATTTCCAATGTGAAATGTGGCAAATTTCAGAGGTGAATCGACCTCTTTCTTTGACAACAAACAAAGAATAGTTCAAGCTTGCTCATGGTGGAAATTGGTGAATCAACACCTCTAGGCGTGTCTCTATTTTGGTGCGATTTACAACAATCTATTTGATGATTCACTTTTGAAGAAATAGTCATGGCTGAATGAAACCCACATTGCCATTATTCATGGCTCAATTGACAAGAATCCTGTGTTTCTCTCTCAGAGACCTGGTCATTTCCCTACGCAGTTTAGACGCGTGTTTTCTTCTCACGACATTGCATTTTATTTTCTCATAAGTTTCACTATAGTTTCAAATGAAATATTTCATCATTCCCATATTATAAAGTTTTGATTAAAAAGAATGATTTAAATAATTTGAGTATTGAAAAAGTCTGATTCCAATATTTATGATAAATATTTATCACTTTAGGAAATAAGTCGATTTCCTTCATTTGAGAGCAATTTAGAAAATAAATCGATTTTCATAAATTGAGAATTTGATTAAAATATAAATTATATATATATATATTATATTATATATATATATATATATATATGTATTATTTAACTATAATATATATATATATCCCATAATAAACATATCGTAAGCTAGTCAGCATATCCGATATGTGTGTATATATATATATATACATGTATATGTAAAGTCATCAGTCAATAATATTATAATATTATTAATATCCACATATATCTTAGGTTGTGGGTATTTATACATGTATATATGCCGGTATATATTCTTCTTATTTACACGTATATGTATGTATATCATATCGATGCATTCGTATGAGCATATCCATTTTCCATCATACGTTTGTATCGATATGAATATACTTATGGATACGTGTATATACTATACACATGTATATATGCCCACCTCCTAACCAATATCGTTACCATCATAATGATCGTAATATCATAAAAAGATACATAGATAAACATCACTTATACATGCACTCAGAAGTAGACAAGACTCCTAATGCCATCATACAAGCCTAAAAATGACTTACCCATAACTCAAACAAATTGACTTAGCTCACTCAGTCTAAGGAATGTGTGTATATGCTCAAATGGTTCTCATTACCATTTACCTGACCAAGCTTCTCTCTCGAGTGATATTTCTCCTCTGCTTGGAGGAATGGTTCACATACCTACATTCAATGACACACTAACGGGAGTCATATGTTCACAACATAACAATATACATTAAACATCTCAAAAGTTAGAATAAACATTACTCCATAACTTTGCATGCACATTCATCAAGAATGACATCAATAGAACTAACATTTAAATGAGACAATCATTAAATGGTGATACATTCATATTGATAACAAGAAACATCATGTTTTATTCATCACATTGATTCAGTCATTACAATCAATTTCCCTATGCAATAGTAGCTATACAATCGGGGTGTAACGATTCATCATCCCCGATGAACTAAGGCATTATTAAAAAGCATAAAAAAAATTAGCACTACATTTTATTTATCATTCTCGAATGCTTTAAGAACGTCAGGAAACTTTTTTTGAATCTCTGCATAATCTTCCCAAGTAGCTGAGTCTTTAGCATATTGGTCCCACTGGGCTTTTCTCTAAGAGAATTCTCTATTCCGTAAGTGAAGCTTACGGGTTTCAAGCACATTGATGGGCTCGAGCGTTACTACTTCAGGATCCTTTAGCTGTAATCCAGTCCAATCAATAACATGATTATCACCTGGTATATACTTCTTAATGTAGGACACATGGAAGACATTATGCATTCGGGAAAGAGCTTGTGGCAATGCGATTCGATAGGCTACAGGGTTTATTTCTTCTAAAACCTCAAAGGGTCCAACATATTGTGGGGCCAACTTGGAAGACTTTCCAAAATTGATGGAGCTTTTGTGAGGTTTAACTCTCAAAAGTACCTTATCACCTATGGAAAATTTTTGAGGCACTCTCTTAGCATTTTCGTAACTCTTTTGTCGACTGTTAGCTTCAGCTAACCTTTGCTTTATAACCTTTACTTGCTCCTACATTGCTGCTAACATTTCAGGTCCAAGACTTACTCGATCCTCAAGTTTATCCCAACTTATCAGAGTTCGACACTTTCAACCATACAAGGCTTGAAACAGAGCCATCTTTATTGCTGAATGGTACGAGTTGTTATACGAAAATTCGACTAAAGGTAAGTAGTCTTCCCACTTGTATTTTTGATCCATGCAATACACTTGAAGTAGGTATTCCATTATTTAGTTTACTCTTTTAGTTTTCCCATCTGTTTCAAGATGATATGATGAGCTAATGTTTAGTTGAGTCCCAAGTTTAGAAAAATAAGGTTTTCCAAAACCTTGAAGTGATTCTTGCATCCCTATTAGATATGATATTTTTGGGTATATCATGCAATCTAAACACTTCTCGCACAAACTTTCTCGCAATGACTGGTGCTCCATCTGTCATATTTCTAGGTATAAAGTGAGCCACTTTAGTTATCCTATCTACTACCACTAGTATGACATCATGCTTGTTCCTTGACATAGCCCTTGCACAAAATCCATACTTATCACTTGCCATTTCCATTCTAGAATTTCATGTGGGTATAGTAAACCCGCTGGGTGATGATGCTCAACTTTTACCCTTTGACACTCAAGGAATCTTGCTACATAAATAGTAGCATCTCCCTTCATTCCTTTCCAAAAGTATAATGGCTTCACATCAGCCATCATTTTTGTCACTCCTAGGTGTCCAAAATATGGGGCTTCATGTACTTCTTTCCACACCAAATTTCTCAAATTGCTCACATTAGGTACATATATTCTACCTTTGTACCTAAGCAATCCACTTGGTTCGATTTGGAAACCTTCATACCTTGGGTCTTGAGCATTTTCTATGAGTGCTTGCTTAACTTGTAAGTAGTACTCATCCTTTGTACATTTCTGGAGTACTTGGTCTTTGAAATTAGTATGAATTGCAACAATTGAAGCTATGTGACGTCTTCGACTTAATGCATCAACAACCCGATTTTCTTTTCCCTTGATGTAGCTAATATTAAATTCATAATCAATGATCAACTCTAACCATCTCCTCTTTCTGGAATTTAGATCTGGTTGAGTGAAAAGATACCTTAACCCACTATGATCAATCTTTAACTCAGAGGGTTTCCCTAGCAAAGAGTGTCTCCACATTCACAATGCATGGAAAACAGTTGCCAACTCTAAATCATGTGAAGCATAATTCATCTCATATTTCTTTAGCTTCCTAGACTCATATGCAATTACTTGGTTATCTTGCATCAGTACTCCTCCAAGCCCTTCTTTGCAAGCATCGGTGACAACCATGAAAATTCCTTTAGGATCTAGTACCTTTAGGATTGGTGTGGTGGTTAGTTTCTCTTTGAGTAGGTCAAATGATTTCTGAAACTTCTCATTCCATTCAAACCTTTTCCCCTTCTTTTGTAAAGAAGTTATAGGAAAAGCAATTTTAGAAAAATTTTCCACAAATTTCCTATAATATCCTGCCAAGCCTATAAAACTTTTCACTTCTGACACATTTTTGGGTATAGGCCATTGAATTATTACTGTGATCTTGGTTGGATCTACTGCAATACCTTCAACTGAAATCACATGGCCCAATTAATGCACTTTTTGTTGGAAGAAGGTACACTTGGAAAGTTTTATGTATAACTTATGATCTCACAACCGTTATAAAATCATTGCTAAGTGCCTATTGTGTTCTTCTTCATTTCTAGAATAGATTAGAATGCCATCTAGAAATACTAGCACAAACTTGTCCAAGTAATCTCTTAACACACTATTCATAAGGTTCATAAATGTTGTTGGCACATTTTTCACACCAAATGGTAAAACCGTGAACTCATAGTGTCCATACTAAGTTATGAAAGCAGTCTTAAAAATATCTTCATCTTTAACCCTTAGTTGGTGATATCCAGATCTTAGATCAATCTTTGAAAATACAACTACTCCTCTTACTTGATCAAATAGATCATCAATTTGAGGCAGCGGGTATTTGTTCTTTATCGTAGCTTTGTTAAGCATACGATAGTCAATGCATAGTCGCATAGTTCCATCCTTCTTTTTGATGAAGATTACAGGTGCTCCCCAGGGTGAAACACTAGGTCTTATCAATCCTTTTGACAACAACTCATCTAGTTGTGCTTTGATTTCTACGAGTTTTGTAGTGGTCATTCTATAGGGTACCTTGGATACAGGCTCCGATCTAGGAATTAGATCTATAGAAAAATAAAATATTCTCTTAGGAGGTAGACCTGGTAGTTCTTCAGGAAACACATCAGAAAATTTCCTTAGTACTGGATACTTTTCCATATCTGAGGTTCCTAATTCGTCAATCTCTCCATCTTCAATCTCTTGAAGACTTTGGTTTTTCAGGATCATCTACCTCTTCAATTTTCACTGCAAAAAGTTTACATCCTTTCTTTTTGGCTCTTAATAGTTGCATTGTTGAAATTTGTCTAACCTTCAGCTCTGTAGGTATTCCTTGAAATCTCACTTGATTCCCATAGTCATCTAGACACTCAACTACCTTGGCATGACAATCTACTATAGCCCTATGTCTCCATAGCCAATTCATTCCTAGGATGACATCATATGATCCTAGCGGTGTGACATATAGGTTAACTTTAGTGGTAAAAATGGGTAGCTCTAACTTATCCTCGAAAAGACATTGGTCCACCTTAGCTTTTGTACTGTTTGCATAATCAACATTCCATGACATAGCCATGTTCCCTGCCTTCCTAGACAATTGACTTGCTTCTCTAGGAGTAATGAAGTTTTTTGTAGCACCGGTATCAATAAGGATAGAGATAGGTAAGCCAAACAACTTACCTGATGTCTCGATTGGTGTTATTTGATAGTCAGCTTGATTATCATCTACCACAGTGTGGATCCTTTGTTGGAACATAGCCTTTTGAGAAGGTAGTGAGTTTCCATAGGGTTGGGAACCAAAAAATTTATTAGGGCACTCCCTTGCATAGTGGTCTCCTTCGCACAGATAACAACTCGTAAGTGGTCCTCTTCTCCTGCATGCTTCTCTAGATTTATAGTTAACTTCACTAGCCTTGCTAGTGTTACCATTGTTGGAGTTGCTTCTTTTCCAATCTCTCCATAATTCCTTTCCATTGTAACAAGATCTTTTTCCATTTTACTTGGTAGCATCCCGAATAGGCTCCTCCTTCCTTGGAGTTGCTTTGGTGGCCACATCATTGTCCTTCTTTTGTTCCTTCCTCTCCTGACGATGGGAATCTGCTTTGAACTTCTGATCCTGTTTAATAGCTTTTTCATAAACAAGGTCCATGGTAGTTGGACCGTGCATGTCCACCTCGCCTCTGATTTTACTGTTGAGTCCCAATTTGAACTTCCTAATTTAGAATTGTTCATCTTTATGGTAGATTGGGACATATCGAAGAAGTCGAGTAAACTTCTCCTAGTAATCGTGGACCGACATAGTCCCTTGCTGTAGCTCCTCAAAATCAAAGAGCTTTTGATCGTAAAAGAGTTGTGGCAACCAACGTTTGCGAAAGATTTCTACGAACTCTCCCCAAGTCAACTTCTAGGAACTTATGTCAAGTTCCAACTTTTTATTCATCCACCAATTAGAGGCTTCACCTGCTAATTGGTATGCTCCCCATGCTGCACTAGTTACCTCATTGTAGTTCCTTATTTCAAAATATTTCTCCATTTGGACTAGCCAGACTTCGACTTCATTGCCCCCTGCATTGCCATCAAACTTTGGTGGGATTATCTTCTTCATATCACGAGATAGCTCAGTAGACATTATCTTCCTATTTCTTTCAAAAGAATTGGTTGGCGACTTTTCTTTCTCATGATTGTGGTTATCACCACATCCATGAGATGAACTTTCACCTTCTGTATTGTCGATTTTTATTTCCTTCTCCAACTTGTCTTTTTCTTTTTCATTCTCCAGATTGGTTAACCTTTCCAAAATCAAGTCGAGTCTCGCTTCCACTCCAGTGGTCCTTTGCTCATCTTCATTACTTGCGTTAGGTTTATTGTGCATCCTCTCATATGTTTTCACCATGGTTATAAGGTTGTATTAAACCTGGTGTTTACCCAAGTTAGATTAATTAATCTCTCAACTAATGGAAAGCATAAAAGCATACATTCACAAGATCACAAGATTCCATGCAATTTTTTAAGTCATACACATTTTTAGGTAAACATTGATTTTTATTCATATCAAGAGGATTTTGAATATCCCATCAGTTACATTGATTGACTATTTAGATAGTCAAGAGGAGAATATCCATCAGATTCATTCTCATATACATAACTTAGAGGTGTGTAGCCTAAAGATTGAGAGTATTGTTGTTCTCTATCTTTTTCTTCATCTCTCATCTGCTCATTTCTATCCTAGAAAGGATAATACCCATTGGATCTATCATTAGATACATAGTTGTGAGAATTATCATTGATATGGTGTTCATCAACAGTATAGTCCATATTTTGATCTTGAGGACAATTCTCAACTAGAGGAGTCTTTGGTGTATATGCCACAGACTCATCACTCAAAGAAATAGTTATAACCTCGGCCAATGGAAGAACCCTAGGATCCCTAAATATGAATGTTGGACTGGTGCTTTCCTCAGAAGGCATGTCCCTGGATAGTGGTAAAGAATCTGACTTTTCTGAGGAAATGTTGGGTAAGTGGTTGAATGCAACTTCCATCTTCATTCTCCTCTTTACCTCATCGATTCGAGAAAGAGCATGGCTAATAGTCTCAGTATCACTTAACCAGATGGCATTATCCTAGTTGGTTCCTTCGATGGTCCTAATAATGGTCTCTTTTTCCTTCTTGGATTCCAGGTAATGTTCATTGTTGATTACAGACTTCCTAGCTATTAATCTGACATGTACCATCCTAACACAAGAATTTTCCACAACATGAGATAATGTTTGGAAAAGGATAACATGATGAGCTCATAGGTTCCTAGTGTTAAACCTGGCTACTCTAATACCGCATGTAATGACCTAATCCGTACGTACAAAAACAATTCTTAATTTTAACAGCAACAAGTAAAGACAATGCCATTTCAATAAAAAAATTCCTTTCAATTTGAAAACATGATACAACATAATTCAACTTTTAACCTTTTTCCTTTCAAAGAAATCAACAAAGTAATAAAGCACAAGATACATACATAGCTTGTAAGATTTTGAACAAATAGAAGTAAGAAGGTCCAGGAATCCATCCTTTCAAATCTTGGTACATCAGCCCCTTGCTTTGGAGGAGAAACATCACTCGAGCGCTTTTCCGCCAACCGCAAACTTATAATGCGGTCCCCTGCACATCCATTATTCAATAGATGGCCCTCCCTTTGAATGAAGAGATTGGTAGGGTATCCATTAATGATTACCAACTTAGCATAATGTTGTGTCCTACACAACTAGGTCCTATGCATCCGACAACTCTCGAACTAGTATGTAATTTGGGATCATGGTGAACTGATTGTGTAGTCTCTAACTCACATCTATGTGGATGTTGTACATTTCACTACTTTGGCCAAAGTATTCACATTCAGTGTATAGAATGAAGGTCATCTATCACTTGCACTAGTCAGGGCCGATTTGACTTAGGGCTTCTTTACTCTAAGCATAGGTTTGTCCTTCATTGGGTAAAATGTACCCTAGACATCCTATAACACACTAACCTACTAGAAATGAAACAACATAACAAGTAACCACATAACTCCCTCCTATAATAGAAATCCTCATCCTAGGAGTTTCATAATTTTATCTAAGTTAATCCAATAACTTAAACTATGTTCGTTACTTAATTCAATGCCTTCATTTTTGTCCTAGCATTTTAGTAACTACTTCCACATATTCGCCCAATATGGAGATTATACAAGTAATACATTTCACACAAATATGCAACCTTATCCCTTATACAATTTACTTCCTAAATACAAACTGATATGCAATTCATAAAATAACTCATCTTCTCTTTACATGGAAATGCAGTTAATTACCAATGCACAAACAGTGATCACAAAAGATTATATCATTTTAGAATTCAAGACTAGAATGGGTAGCAAAGAATATCTCATGCCTAATTTCAGCGTTCCTTTAAAAGATGAAGTTTTAGTACTTCCAACACTTCTGATTGTTTGGAAAATCCTTCTCAAGTTGTTGAATTTCCCTCACAAATGCCACTTATCTCTCTTAGAATATAGCCACTCAGAATTGACTATTCAACTGGTAATGGTCACAGCCGAATTGAAGAATTAAACTTAGATTTGAGAAGTTAATACTCTCAGCTCTCAAAAATATGAATGCTCTCAGAAATATGAATGCTCTCAGAAATATGAATTCTCTTAGAAAATAAAACTCACAACAAAACCTCTCAGGAAATAGAAGAAACTCAGATTCCAGAAGTGATGGTGAAGAATGAATAGGGCAGCTATATATATAGAGCCCCCTGCCCAACAATTTTCAACATTGCTTGGCATGTGAATTGACAAACACAATTTTGAATATTTCCAATGTGAAATGTGGAAAATTTTAGAGGTGAATCGACCTCTTTCTTTGACAACAAACAAAGAACAGTTCAAGCTTGCTCATGGTGGAAATTGGTGAATCAACACCTCTAGGCGTGTCTCTATTTTGGTGTGATTTGCAACAATCTATTTGATGATTCACTTTTGAAGAAATAGTCATGGTTGAATGAAACCCACATTGCCATTATTCATGGCTCAATTGACAAGCATCCTGTGTTTCTCTCTCAGAGACCTGGTCATTTCCCTACGCGTTTTAGACGCGTGTTTTCTTCTCACGGCATTACATTTTTTTTTCTCATAAGTTTCACTATAGTTTCAAATGAAATATTTCATCATTCCCATATTATAAAGTTTCGATTAAAAAGAATGATTTAAATAATTTGAGTATTGAAAAAGTCTGATTCCAATATTTATGATAAATATTTATCACTTTAGGAAATAAGTCAATTTCCTTCATTTGAGAGCAATTTAGAAAATAAATCGATTTTCATAAATTGAGAGTTTGATTAAAATATAAATTATATATATATAGAGATTTTAATAATATATACATATATACATATATATATATGTATTATTTAACTATAATATATATATCTGTATGGATAATATTAATATATATATATATATTTACATATATATATCCCATAATAAACACATCATAAGCTAGTCAACATAGCTGATATGTGTATATATATACATGTATATGTAAAGTCATCAGTCAATAATAATATAATATTATTAATATCCACATATATCTTAGGTTGTGGGTATTTATACATGTATATACTCTGGTATATATTCTTCTTATGTACAAGTATATGTATGTATATCGTATCGATGCATTCGTATGAGCATATCCATTTCCCATCATATGTTTGTATGGATATGAATATACCTATGGATACATGTATATACTATACACATGTATATATGCCCACCTCCTAAACAATATGGTTACCATCATAATGATCGTAATATCATAAACAAATACATAGATAAACATCACTTATACATGCACTCAAAAGTAGAAAAGACTCCTAATGCCAACATACAAGCCTAATAATGACTTACCCATAACTCAAACAAACTAACTTAGCTCACTCAATCTAAGGAACGTGTGTGTATGCTCAAATGGTTCTTGTTACCGTTTACCCAACCAAGCTCCTCTCTTGAGTGATATTTCTCCTCTGCTTGGAGGAATGGTTCACATACCTGCATTCAATGACATGCTAACGGGAGTATATGTTCACAACATAACAATATACATTAAACATCTCAAAATTTAGAATAAATATTACTCCATAACTTTGCATGCACATTCATCAAGAATAACATCAATAGAACTAGCATTTAAATGAGACAATCATTAAATGGTGATACATTCATATTGATAACAAGAAACAACATGTTTTATTCATCACATTGATTTAGTCATTACAATCAATTTCCCTATGCAATAGTAGCTATACAAATGGGGTGTAACACAATGTACTATCAAAATAATGATGATTACATTTAGAAATGTATCAGTAAAACAACAGTGAATAAGCATACCTATACTCAGATCTTTATTACATTCAATAATAAATTGCACCATACATATAACCAAAGTTTAGGTGACAAGCTAACCTCTTAAGGTGACAAAACATCATCATAATCATCTGCATTTCCAGCAAGATCAGAATCATGATCCCTCATGTCTGCATCTGCTTGATTTTCCCCCTCATCCTCATTTGTGACATGCAATGCATTCTCTCTACCAATCTCATCATTGGTAATCAAAATGTCTTTTTCAAACACTCCATCATCGTCTTCATCCACTTATTCAAATGTTTCTTGTAAATTAACATATTGCGCATAAGGAATTATACTAACAAATTCCATGAATTTTCATTTTGAATGAGATTCTATTTGAATGACATACGACCATCTTGGGCTTCTTACATCATCAATTATAAATTATTGGTTAATTTGAAGAGGGGAAACATATGGCTCATCTGTCTCTAATAAAAATTGTCTTGTATTTGCGCTTACAAATCCATACTCATCAAATTGAATATGGATGGTCGGATCCACTTACATTTTAATAATATAGAACTATTTTCACCATAGTCTACTAGAATAATTTCTTGGATGAATCCAACATAAAATTTCTTCTCAGTTTTGTGAATAAATTCAGCACTAACAACACAATCACAATTTGTCTTTCCTTTTCCATTTTCTTCCACTCTTAAATGACTACCATAGTCTCACATTCCACTAAAAAATGTAGCCCATAAATGTGGAGATTGTGAAAGCTCACTTTCCTCCGTTGTTGTATCTTGACCTTCTTCTTTTGCATCACTGACTGCAGTAGCAATCCATTCTTCAATTTTAGAAAAGAATCACCTCTAATCAAATCAACATGACGTTTGCGCTTTTGAGGATGATGTTGCATCCAAGCTTGATTATCTTCTTCATATTTTCTATGTATAAAATATTAACATAGAAAAACTAAGATTAAAAATATAAATGTGTAAATGCAATTGAGTAAATAAATTATTGTGTAATTTTTTTTTTACCTATGCCACTTATCGAACAAAGATGTGTTTTGAAGAATAAAGGCATGTATCACACTTCTTTCTTGATGTTATGGCTTGAAGTGACATCCATTTCCTTCTAATACTTCACCTACAACTGTCTCTTCTTCGTCATCATCCCATACATACCGATTGACATTTTTAAAATCCTTCATACATTCTGTGCAAAATCCCATGGCCTCTTGCATTGAATATCCCTTAGACATGCTATCTTCCAATTTTTCCCTAGTATGAACAATTTTTTTTCAAAACCTTCAGATATCGTTCTATAGGATACATCCATCTTTCTCTTATCGGGCCACAATGTTTTAGTTCATATTGTAGATATATCAAAAGATGCATAGAAATGTTAAAGATTGTTGGTGGAAATTCTCATTCCAATAGAGAAAGGACATCAACAACCTCCTCCCTCAAACTATCAAAGTTTGAAGGATCTAGTACATGTAAACTCATTCTCTTTTATATTAGGCCCAACCTTATAACTACCAATCTTGGCCCCTTTTCCAAACTTAATATATTTACCACAATAGGTAATATATTATCCATTATGACATGATAGTCATGGGTCTTGAGGCCTCTTAAGCCATTAATGTTAGTTTGGCTTCTAATACGACTACTTACATATTTAGTGGGAAAGTGAGTCTGAGACATCAACTATAAGAATTGTGCACATTGTTTTTTTTTCCAAACATAAGGAGCACTAGGTTTTCTATATTTTTCATCATATTTTTCAACCCAAAATTTTTGATGAATCTTTAGTTGTCAAAAGTCTTCACATGATGAAATAGTATCAAAAGTACCAAAAATAGTTTCTATAATAGCATAGGCTATATTTTTCTCAATATGCATAAAGCTAACAATATGCCTGATGGTTATATCCTTAAAGTATGACAACTTATAGAATATGCACAATCTTTTTACATTGCTTTCATTACATGGATCATATCTACTACCAACAATCCCATTGATGTAGAGCAGGGTGGAGGTTATCAACACAATCTTAATCAAACAAACTTTGCAAATCTAAAACTCTAACTTGATGGTTTTCTCTCAAATCCTCTTATTCCTCTAGTAGTACTTCAAATAGGGGTATTTCCAAATAATTTCCTGAGCAGACTCAAAACCAAAATTCTGATCACCATTCCAAATACCCTTTTTTCCATTTGAAAACATATCAAAATTTTAGGTAGGGTTACTTTGAAACAAAACCCTCAAGTTTTGACTGCTACGTTACAAATACGCCTAATTAGGCTTGTTTTACAAAGCAACAATGTGCTATTATATCTCCAAACTACCAATCTTCACTCCAAGGCTTCCTTCATGACACATGGGGTCTATATATGCAAATTTTATCAATTGTAACAATCACCAAATCACCTCTCTACAAAACCCTAAGTCTACCTATCACCTAAACCTAATACATGGTGATATTAGGCTAGGTTTGCATCAAACTTGCCCCTAACTCCATCCCCTGCTCCTGCAAACACCACCAACCATAAAAAAATCCTATCTACCTCCATTCCACTGATTATTAGACCTTTTCACCAGTGGAATGGGTCAAAAACTCATTTTCTTCATTCAAACCCTCACTAACTAGGGTTTCTAACTGTTTTTAGTAAGAATGCTCTAAATCCCTTCAAACTTAATGAAAACTGGTGAAATCAATTTCAACAGGAAGAAGATTCAATACACCATCAATCTCAATGAGTTTCACATCATTCATAGGTCGTACGAGGCCGTACTATCTTGTGTAGCAACAATAAATCAATGGAAACATAGAAAAATAGAGTATATCTTTATTGTTTGATCACTAGAAGATTGCCTCAAACATCAAAAGGAATATTTAAGCATTTACAACCAAAAACAACCGTTGAACTGCCATTTGAATCTCCAATGGTTACTTCCACAAAAGACCAAAAATGCAAAAGTTGCTTGAGCAACTTTGCAACTTTTTGCAAAACTTGAAATCTAAACCCAAAACTGACCCCACATGACTCAAAACATGAAACATGGTCTCAATTACAAACAAAAACATGACTCAAGCACAAAAACCTAACATTTACCCCCCTTTTACATTATTAAGACTAGGTTCCCCTACACCATACTCCAAGGAAAACAAAATCTCAAGTTCCACTTGAGAGTAGATCTTGAACTATTGCACCATGCCTTTTGATGTCTTCTTTTGTCATCCAAGTGTCATCCTCCATAGGAAGTACTTTCCACTTCAACAGATACTTATAATGCACCTTGTGCCTTATTCTTTTGGCTTCTTTGGTATACAAGATGCACTCTAGCTTCAATGGTTGACTTGGTGGAAAATCTCTGATCCAATCTTCATCTGGAACCTTTGGTGTAACTGCATCTTTACCTACAATCACATCCCCTTTGTAAGGTTATATGTAAAAAACATTAAAATTTGGGGAGATAGCAACTCCAAGAGGGAGTTCTATCTCATAGGCATTTGCTCCAAATTTATGGACCACCCTACACGGCCCTATCTTCTTCATCTGTAGCTTTGAATACTTCCCATTAGGAAGTATTTCCTTCACCAAATGAGCTAAGACCAAATCCCCCACTTTGAAATGAACCTCTCTCCTTTTCAAGTCTGCATGTTGTTTATATTTTTCAACACTCTTTTGAAGGTTCTATCTAACCTACTGATATATTGCTTTCATGACAACTACAAAATGTTCTCCTTCAACACTCCTCTCCATTCCACTCAAATCTCTGAGTTCAAACACCCCTCTAGGTTGCAATCCATACACAATCTCAAATGGGATTTTACCAACATTCTGGTTCACAGAATCATTGTATGAAAAATTAGCTTGGGGTAGGATCAGATCCCATTGTGCTGAGTGTTCCTTTGTCAAGCATCTAAGGAGATTTCCAAGGCTTATATTGACTACTTTAGTCTACCCATTCATTTGGGGATGATAGGTAGAGCTAAAAGTCAAATTTGTCCCTAGCTTCCTCCAAAGGGTTCTCCAAGAGTGACCCACAAACTTACTGTCCTTGTCTGAAAGAATGGTTAATGGAAATCCATGGATCATGACCACCTCCTTGAAAAAAAATTCTGCAATGTATGAGGCATCATTTGTACTTTTACAAAGTATGAAGTGTGCCATTTTACTAAACCAATCCACTACAACAAACACTTAATCAAAGCCTCTTTGAGTTTTGTGCAACCCCAACACAAAATCCATGTTGATGGACTCCCATGGTCTATTTGGGATTGGAAATGGTTGATAGAGACCTACATTTGTACTACGACCCTTGGATTTTTGACAAACAACACACTTTTCTACAAGATTTCTCACATCACTTTGCATCTTGGGCCAATAATAATACCTTCTTATATGTTCTAAAGTCTTGTCCACACCAAAGTGACTTGCAAGGCTGCCACTGTGCTTCCCCTTAATCAAATTATCTCTCATAGAGAATTTGGGAATACAAAGTTGAGCACCTTTAAACA
>VDFB02140177.1:0-37518 GCA_007258455.2 Sequoia sempervirens | reverse complement strand
TCTCCTTCCTCCCTCTTTTCCTTCTTCACACTCCTCTCTCTCTCCTCAAAATAACTCACGCAAAATAACAAGATCGCAAAAAGGAAAAATGAACCAACTCTCTCCACTCTATATGAAAGAAGAATATTAAAGAAGAGAAAGGAGTAACTTCCTTCAAAAACTAATTCAACTACATAAGTACTTCCTATTTTCACCGCTTTTGAAAGTGGGGCATAAAGTAGGGTCATAACACCCTTTATAAGTATTAAATGATAAATTAAAAAATTCCTAACCCACATATTCAATACCTAAGCAACTTTCTCAATCATAAAATACAATTTAAACCATTTAAAATTGCTTAAAATCATAAAAGTTAAATTTGCTCAAGAAATAACGCAAAAGAACATTAATTAAATTTTCACATTAGCACATAACACCAACACATATTTCACAACATGGGCCAAAAAGACTTTAGTACTCCATATGAGTCTAGGTATGTTGTTACACAAAGAAGACACAAAATTGGCTAGATAACCTTGACATCCATTGGCACAAAAATTTACCTATTCACTCAACATGAAGTGTCAGTCCATAACCCATATAATAATAATAGCCAAAGAAAATATTAAATTAACTCTTCGAAAACAAATATTATTTTTTAAATTCCTAATCTAAAATAATCATATAGGATATCACATAAAAATAATTTTTAAGTCAATAACCATCACAAGCAACATCAAATCTTGTCTCCATAATAACACCTACTTGCACATCCACATTATGTAATCATCTAATAACAATTCCATCTAATAAAAATAAAATTCATCATCTCAACAACCTCTATCAACATAATATAATTCATCTGATAAACATATCAACACTACCACTAACAATAATCAACATATAACCAATAACCCATCATAAATGAACATCTAAATCAACACATGTGTACATAATCAATGGAAGGAACTCATTTGATTATCATAGAGAAATCACAACTACTAGTTTGATAAAATTAGATAGTTAACCATATCCAATAACAACCAAGCATATGAACATTTTTGATGTATAGGAACAACCATTACTCATAAAACTCATGTAAAATTTCCAAACATAGAAGCACATAAAATATTCGACAAGAAATATCAAAGGTGAGGGTATGCATGATCACTTGATAATAATCCTTTAATTATCCCATGTGTTTAACAACACTACTTCATTAAAAGAAAACTTCAAGTCAAACTAAATCCAGACCTTACACTCCCCCCCCCCTTAGATTCAACTTCCTCCTAGAAGTCGTAGGGTAGGGAAATTTTAACCATATTCATACACACTACTTCATTTAAGATGGATTTCAAGTATGTTAACAATAAATTTTCTTTTACTAAATAGTGACTTAAGAAAACATTCAATAGCAACCTAAGAGAGTTAGTTTTATCTACATTATACTCAAACAAATATAATCAGTAAAGCATGTGGGGGTTGGATTCACATTACTTTCCATATTAATTCTATTTTTATTAAAGATCACATTACACATATATTTCCAAATGTGGATTTCACATCAATCATCATTAATTAAATAGTTCTATACAAAATTCCACAATAACATGCTTATCGAGTTCTTAAAACAAGTCACATCTCAAGAAAACACTCACTACCTTTTATTACATCAATTTCATCATTAATTCACAAGTAAATTCCACATCTCAAAATTGGTTTACACCACACATGCTATCAACACAACACTGACATACCACAAGGTTCATGGAATGGGATTTATGAGGATGAATGATTCCAAATGCCACTAAATAGTTATATGCCTTATCACTATGATCTGAAATACCATGTAGTTGTAAATTCATTATCATCACTGGGTAACTATAGAATCATGATAATATTAGGAAAGATGGTATCAAGGCCCCCTCCATACATTTCCTAGTACCTTTCCCTTGTTTATGTAAGGGGTTAGCCTCCAAGAAGTAAGGTACACAAAGAATCATGCATAAGAACTAGGGGAAAATGGATTACGGCCATCCCATATTAGTCCCATTTGTAGCCCCATCCTCACAATATAAATTCCCCAACGCATCTACACCCCCATACGACCTACCAGGGATCCCTCCTAGAAATGGAAGTTTACAAAATTTCACATTACACCACACATGTCAGTAGTACAAAATATTAGAAGGCCTCAAAACTAAGAAAAGTAAAAATCAAGATTCTAAAATTACAATAAAAGTCTCATAAGAGAAGTAAGAATAATCGAAATAACAAAAAGGAACATCTTAACTCCAATCAAAACCATTTAAATCACCTTAAGTCCTTGAGGCAAAAAAGGGCCATTACAAAATTAACACAAGCTAAAATAATTCAAAATCTCAATACTATTGCCATACATTATTGAAAGTATAAAGAATCATAATGAGTAAAGAAATTAACAATAGTACACATTCTTTCAAAATTTACACTTTGCATCCACTATGTGACTTATCTAAGCCACTCAAGGCATGGGGGGGAATGGTGGTCTCAACCATAAAATATCCACATAGTAACCAAGCATAGTCCCACACAATCCAAGACATGCCAACCAATATATCCATAAACCACATATATATGAAGTATCTTGCATAGAAATTTATATATATCTTCCAATATAGTTTAATCTCACTCAAGGAGAACATTATTCACCCTCACAAAACTTCTATCACAATCACTATCAATTGTCACTTGGATAATACATTCAAAGTAATGTTATAATGTTACCCTATTAGAAGCCTTGAATTTTGTTACTCTATATTATTTTTTGTAAATATTTAATAACACTTTTTATTCTTCTCACTCTTTTTCCAATATTGCTTATGACACATGTCTTGATAAACTTTTACCCTTATGCAAATAGAACAATAGTGACATCTCAAATCCATGAACTGCATTCAACATTCATGCCTCTGAATATCCAATATTTATAGCCTAAGTAGAAAATTATCCAAATTTTGGCACACAAGGTCCATCCTCAACCCATAGGATAGCAAATCTCAAGGGAAAAAGTCTTGCACTATGGACCAACTAATGTGGTCCTAAAAGTGGGGGAGTAGATCCAACTCAATGTTCCAAGGGAACTCATAATCTTCCAACATCAAGACCTCACAATTAGTCCTTTGTCTAGCTTAGGGACAACATAAAGAAAAAAATCACAATGTTCCTATGAATAAATTTTTCCCTCAACCCAAAGTACACTAGTGGACCCTTCTCCAATTAGAGTGGTTGACACTACGGGAAATTCCAACATGGACAAGAATAAACAATTATCAACAATATTCTATCCATATTAAATTTGTATCAAACAAAAAATTTACAAGGGTACATATAGATAGATCATCACAAATGTCCATGAAACCCTCATCCCAACTTGGATACCCAAATTCACATCAAACAAAATTTTATAAGGGTACATATAGATAGATCATCACAGTTGTCCACGAAACCCTCATCCCAAGTTGGATACCCTGTATCTCAAACTTGAGTCACAAACACAAAGTTCACTAACCTCTTCCATAAAACATAACTCTTTATACTTCTTTAGGTCTATTTAATCTCTATTGACAATACTTATTAAGCCAAAACAAATCTTAATTTATGAGAAAGTTTTGTTTACAAATCAAGATACATGATACTCTTATAGTTCTATTTCACTAAATTTAATCATTATTACTATTAATGGTAAAGAAAACATAGAATTCCAAGTCTAAGTTTTGTTTCTTTACACTATTATATTTTCAATTTCCTACTTGTATCTTGAAGTTTATCATAAATGTTTTTCATTCCATTTGGAAATCTAAGTTCAAATTTGAAAACATCTAATCTTCTTTACTAACAAACTCTTCACTTTTCAAACTATTAAAGCATACTATAATCAAACAAGTAAATGAGTTAAAGAGTTTAAACCATAATTGAAATTTATAATTTTCAACAATCATCGGTTACCAATTATTTAAAGTTTCATCCACAAAAAAGAGATCAAAGATTTGAGACAATTAGACTTCAATCCATAACCAAAAGGTTGCACTTTTTGAAAAACAACTTAACTAAGTAAATTTTAGTAAATAAATTTAATGTGACAATAATTTGAAATGCTATTAAATCACTTGGAGAAATATAACTAATGATTCATCACTTTTCTTATCTTCGAACTTTAACATATTTTGATCTCCTTATTTACTCTTGTTGACATTAATTTATTTTCCTACTAGAAGAAACATGTTTGCACTTTTAAACAATCATCTTTTATAGACTCTTACTACCCTATTTTTAACCCCTTCACTTAACTAATAAATTTTAATTTAGACACCAACATGTCCCAATAAAATACCACTTATCTCTAAGGAAAACAACTTAATAATTACCAAAGTCTAGACATTTTTTAGCCCTAATTTTCATATTTATAAAGAGGACCCTCTTTGTTAAAAATTAAATATTAACATTCATCAACATTTTGAAGACAAGAGGAAATTCAACTTCAGTTTGCCTTGACATCAACTGACTTAACCTGAGGAAATTACTTCTTAGCAAAACAAAAAATAAGATATTCATGGGCCTTAAGATACCATATAAACAAAAAAAACTATATTAAAAAGGATAGAGATTAAATTCTAACATCGATCTATATTATGAAAGAAAAAGAAATTATACATAATATACATAGGTAAGTTAAAATACATTGAAGCAACTTATAATTCAATAATTCACCCAAGGAACAAAATCATTCACTTAACAGGACTAGCATCTATTCATGGGCTAAAGTCAAGTACCAAAAAAAAAATCCTCATTAATTTAATATAAAAAAAATCTAGGTGTTTTAACTAATATTACTTGTGTTCAAGGTTTACCCATCCATAACTATAATCAATCAAGAATTTAACCAAAGAGAAAGACATTGGGAAACAACCATTTAGATATAACATACATTACAATATCGGTTCTTCACTTAAGATTATTACTACGATTATCTTTTGAAAGGGAATCATTTTCTATGTTTCTATGAATCTAGAAAGAGTATGAAAAGAATGATCTCATCATACAATTTTTAAAAACAATGATCCTAGAGGACTCCTTTTGGTTAACCAAAACTACGTTCTCATAGCATAGATAGTAATAAAAATAATAATTTAGAAAATCACATTGTACTTCAACCTAAACTTGATAGGAATCTATAATGTTCAATATCATAGGAAGACCTAAGTTTATAATGTTAATAATCTTATAAATCAGATTTTCACTCTAAAAATATTTATAAAATATATTTTAATTAATCAACTAAGATTAAAGTTTTGTTTCTTCACCTAAGATTAATAAAATTAAAATTAAAATTCCTAGAAGGGACAATTTGCACTCAAATTTATTTACTCGTGACTTATCACCTTCTTCCTAACCATCCTATAAGACTCACAAATCCTACAACACTTTAATCAATGCATGCCCTTTTCAAATGAAAAATTGAATAACCACTTAATACAACCCAAAGTTCCTAGTGTTGGAACCTCATTGTGATACCAAATTTCATGCCTTGAATTTTTCCACAATCTAAACCCCCAGTTTTAACCAAGACATAACAAGAAAACATGCCCTACACACCTATGATGACATCAAGTTAACGATTCCATCATAAGCATTTTGTACAATGAATGGGAGTGGAATGGTGACAAACTGGTCTAGGGTTAACTTTAATATTACCTTTAACTAAGGGAAACTATTTAGTCTAAAAGAAAGAAACGTTAAAAGAGATAAATATATTTAATTGTTTATGTACAATGTTTAGTTTCATAACCCGAGAAAATAACATGAACATATTGATCCTAATGTCTCATACGTCATTTTATATATCAGACTATGACATTACTTGTAAAATTCAAAATTTGTACCAATTCTAAGATCTAATTTGAACAATATATTCTCATCCCAACCATTGATATTTTTTTATATCAAAACATATTTAAACAATTTTAAATCAAGTCTAATTTTGAATTTTAGTTTTGTTTAGTTTCCTGATAATTTAAAAATAGATAAAATATGCATCAAACTCCTATCTCGTTCTCATGACTACTACATTACTTTACAATTTTGAGTTAAGCATTAAGACTCAATGTTTATGAATGATTTATAAAATATATTAAGTATCCATGAATTAACTTTTAAGGAGATATGAATTATTAAATTAAAGGGAATAAAAGAATCAGTATATCTAAACATTAAATTAACTAAGTAAATAATAAACAACTAAAAACTAATTCCAAACTAACTTTTGATACCTTAAATATGAGTCTCCTCAACTATTTTCCATTTGCTCTTGAACATTGTTTTTCATATGAAATGTTATTTCTTGATTTCCTCTATTTGATTGTTGTTTGCAAGTGAAAATATTTTACATACATATTACACACATTTACATACACAAGCTCACATAGTAAACATTTTCAAACACCCTTTTTAACACTTGCTAACACATTGGATATCCTATATGGAATCCACTTAGGAGAGGTGAATCAATGTCTTAATAGATTTTGACCAATTTCACAAATTCAAAACCATAGCTCGATATTATCTCAATATACTCGATTAATGCATTCATGAGTTGAATGTAATCATTTATAAACGTAATTGAGAAAAGTAATACCCAAACAATGAACTAAAATAATCAACAACACAGTAAAGCAAAGGGAACTCACAAGAACAAGAAGACTCCAGATTTTACCGAGTGGAAAACCCTCCTGGGGTATAAAACCACTCCCTAAATGCCTTCCAGGCTTAATCTTTTAAACTAAAGTTCACAATGCCACATAGGCTGATTTTTGAGCACCCACTCAAGGAGCACTAGCCCCTCATTTTGAGACACCCATCTCAAGGAGTACCAACCCCTCAAATTATGTTTTGAACAATAATTGTGACTCAGAGGATTTCTATTTTCGCCATACATATCTCTCTCGCAAGTTCATTCATACATTTCCATACGCATAAGGAATGATACTTCATAATTCATAAACTTCAACAACCCCTTACAGCTAACACCGGTATTTATATACATTTCAAGTATATGTTGTGAAGAAATCTTCAAAAAATGTTTTTTCACAAGATTCTCATATTCTCTTGCTAATTTTTGAATTAAAAGTTGAATACTGACAGTCTGTCGATGATGATTTAAATCAAGAGTAATGCTTATCCAGAGAGTTGCAAATCATCCATTAAATAAAAAACGCAACTAATCAAAGAGAAAACTCAATGAATATGTTGCCATGTAATGGTTCTGAGATTCGATGCAATCAATGATGTTAGCCTGCAACTGTATTTTGAAGTTTCCATAATGGCCACAGAGTTTGAGATTTTGTTAACCACTCACTCAGAGATCCAGATAGTTCTGTCGAAGGAAATTAAAACTTTGATTGTTCCTTTTGTCCCTGTGCATCACCATGACCTTCTGCCATTGGGGAGAAACCTTATCGAAGATATTTATGTTTCCTAGATCACATTTCACTTATATTCAACAAGGATAATTTAAGCTCTGGGAGATGCTATATAGACTGTCCCTTGTTTTTCCGAAACATCCCAAGCTCACCCTAGATCGCCAAGACAGTATCAATCTCACACTAATGAGCCTTTGATAGAAACCCCTTGTGTGATGTCACTGTAACACAATGGTTCTCTCTCGATGTACCCTTCTTATGAGAGCTCACCGAGACAAGATTGCATCCTATACCGACAAAAGTTCTTTTGTGTTCCATCAATAGACCGAGGTCACTAGTCGAGACCTCAATGCTAAAAACCCAATCCCCTACCGCCACAAGCCTTTGTGCCAAGTTGGTAAGACAATCACCTAGATCGCCATGATGACTTCATCGGCTTCTATAATCTCCCACCGTATGAGATCTTTTCATTGCACCAGCCGGTGAGACACCTGAATTCGCTGAGATATTAAACTGAATACTCCAAGTCTGGCCGAAGTGAATCTTTTAATGCGCCCGTCGGTGAGACCAGAAGAGTTTGCTAAGACCATATGATGATGCCACAACTCTCGCCGATAGACTTCCACATGCACTAGTCGGGGAGACAATATGTCTTCGCTAATACCTCAGCCCGACGGCCAAACTCATGCCGATATGCTTGTTCTGAAGCAGGTCAATGTGACATTGCATGTTCGATGAAACATTACACCGAAGATGATTTCCTTTGTCGATATGCTCATTCTGAAGCGGGTCGGGGAGACATAATGAAATCGATAAGACCTTATCTCGACGGTATTACATATGCCGATAGAGAACACTTTTCTGTCACCAAAACCAAAGACAAGTCTCTCTGAAATAACCTTTCTTGTGCCAGTCACCAAGACAATGGGAATGTCACGCCGAAAGCAGCCTGTATGATAAATTCAATCACCATGATGTCTGAAATGTCTTGCTAATAGGCAACTTAGACATTTCAAAGTGGATCGGGGAGACCTTGTCATTCTCACTCCGATATGAGTAAGCCCAAAAGAGACACAACCAAAGCCTGTGATATGCAAGGAGAACCATTCTGAAATAGATCATCAATGAGAACAAACTGAAAGAGATTTTGTCATCAAGGACAAACAGTAAACACAACTGAGATTCAACAAACTCCCCCTTGGTCCTTGATGGAAAAACACAAAAGACTCTTCCCTTTTTTGCCTCAAGGCAAAGAATAGAAGAACACAATAGAGAAGCCAACCAAAATACCATGAGAAGCAGTTGCAAAAAAAAGTAATAGTGTGGCAACCAAGATTGTAGGAGAGCTGTAAGTGAATCACAACATATAACATGGTCCCCCTAAGTCAATGCATGGAAAATCAGAGAAGTAAATATTGAGAGATAACTCCCAATCGAAGTCTCAACCATTCAAATAACTCTTTAGCTAAGGGCTTAGTAAAAATATTAGCCACTTGATCTTGAGAGCCAACAAACTGTAAGTAGACTTCATTAGCCAAAACCTTTTCTCGAAGAAAGTGAGATTTGATAGCAATATGTTTAGTGCGAGAGTGCAAAACATGATTTTTGGAGATACTTATCACACTTGTGTTATCACAGAGAATAGAAACGGGTTTAGGAATTCCAATACCCATATCAGATAGAGTTTGACTCATCCAAAGAACTTGAGTACAACATGAAGTGGCATCAATGTATTCTGCTTCAGCAGTGGAAAGAGAAATAGATACTTGTTTCTTGCTTTGCCATGCCGCTAAATGATCACCAAGAAAGAATGCAACACCACTAGTGCTTTTCACATCATCCAAACAACCAGCCTAGTTAGCATCAGTATAAGCAATCAAAGAGAAATCATTGCTCCTAGGATACCAAAGACCATAATTAAGAGTGCCTTTGAATATATTTAAAATCCTTTAATAGCAGCTGACATGGGATTCGTGATGTTCGAACCGTGGCAATGCAACTCACCAAGATAATGTCAGTCTAGGAGGCAAAGCAGAACATAATGTGACCGCCAATCATCGATCTATATTCAAATTTCTTTGATTTCAGATCGCGGGAATCATCAACCTTAGTGAAGTTTTCCATCCAAAGAATCATTGAGTGCTAACTCGATGGCATTCATCCATCCGGAATTTCAAGCATCTCTAGCACACTTGGTTTGATAAAGAAATATTCTATTTTCACATTGAGAGATTTGAAGACCTAAGAAGAAATTTAATTCTCCTAATAATGACATTTCAAATTCAGATTCCATTAGCTAAGAGAATTTTTTACTTAATGTAACATTGTTGCAGCCAAAGATAGTGTCATCAATGTAAATTTCAACAACCAGAATATCAGAACCTTCAGTTTGAACATAAAGATTGCTATCTACACCTCCTCTAACAAAACCATTTGAAAGCAACAATCATTGCTTCCAGAGTACCAAGCTCTAGGTGCTTGTTTTGCCATGAGGGCCTTTTTCAATCCAGAATGATCGCTTTATCTTGCACATAAATCCTTCAGGCTATTCAACATAGACCTCTTCATCTAAATAGCCATTTAAAAAAGTAGTTTTGACATCCATTTGATAAATAGTAAAGTCTTTATAAACATAATAAGCCAAGAATATTCTGATAGATTCTAATCTAGCAATGGGTGCAAAGGTTTCACCAAAATCAATACCTTCTTGTTGAGCATAGCCTTTGTAGACAAATCTTGCTTTGTTGTGAATGACATTACCATTTTCATCAAGTTTGTTTCTGTATATCCATTTTCCTCCAATGACATTCTTGTCATCTGGTCTTGGGACTAACTCCCAAGTTTGATTTTTCTCAATTTGATCAATTTCTTCCTGCATAGCATTAAGCCAACATGAGTCTGTGACAACTTCATTAAAATTTTTAGGCTCAAACTGAGTAACTAGACATAAAGCTATTTGTGCCTTTTCATCATATTTTGCAACCTTTCTTCTAGTTTGAACTCTTGCATTTTTATCCCCAATAATTTGATCTTTGGGGTGATATTTAGTTAGAGCTTTTGAAGCAACCTTTTTAGGACTTGCTATTTCAATTCTAGGGCTTGCTAACTCAGTTCCTTCTGAAATAATTTCTAGTTCAAGTTCTTCTTCCTCATTATCCTACAAAGATTCAGCATACAAATGTGATCTCTCATAAAAATTTACATTAACAACTTCAACTATCTTATTAAGCCTTTTGTTAAGGCATTTATAAGCTTTGTTGTGAGTTGAGTATCCCAAAAAGATACCCTCATCACTCTTTGATTGAAAACTCCCAAGGTTATCATCATCCTTTTTGATAAAACACTTACTTCCAAAAATTTTAAAGTATTTGATAGAAGCAGTTTTTCCATACCACAGTTCATAAGGAGTGTGTTTAGATTTTACTCTAATCTGCACTCTATTCAAAATGTATACAACTGTATGAACAACTTCTTTCCAGTACATATCAAGCAACTTAGCTTCATCTAACATTGTTCTAGCGATTTCTTTTACAACTCTATTTTTACGTTCAACTACCCCGTTTTGTTGAGGTGTTTTTGTTGCAACATACTATCTTTTAATGTCGTGTTGTTCACAGTAATCAATAAACTCTTGAGAAGTGAACTCACCTCCTTTGTCAGATTGCAGACATTTAAGTTTCAAATCAGATTCCTTCTCAACCAATTTATGAAAGATTTTAAACCTTTCAAATGCTTTTGATTTGTGCTTAAGAAATGTGACCCAAACCATTCTAGTATAATCATCCACAAATAGCATAAAGTACCTTTCACCATTAATAGACCTTGTTCTGGTTGGTCCACATAAATCAGTGTGCACAAGTTGTAAAGGTTTTGAAGAAGAATGTTCTTTTGTTTTGAAGCTTATTTTAGTTTGTTTACCACTTAGACATTCTTTGCACATAGAATTTTATGGCTTGTTAAGGATTGGTAAACCTCTAACATTCTGATTCTTACTTATTCTAACCATATTTTCAAAGTTTATGTGTCCTAATCTTTTATGCCATAACCAGCTTTCTTCAATTTGGCTCATTAAACACATACCTTGATTATTGTCATTGCTTGATGTGTCAAGAAGATTGTACACATTTCCTTTTGTCCTTCTAGTTGCAATAGCGTTTCCTAGCTTGTTTTTAATCTCACATCCCTGTGAAGTGAAAAGAACATGATAACCACTATCATAGATTTGACTAACACTTAGAAGATTGTGCTTGAGACCTTCCACATAGTACACATTATAGATAGGAGTGTCTTCATTCAGAAGAAGTGAACCTCTACCTTTAATTTGAATACCAGAGTTATCACCAAACTTAACATAACCACCTACATAATCTTCAAGATTTATAAACTTATCCTTGTCGCCAGTCATATGGTTAGAACATCCACTGTCCAAGACCCATAAGTCCTTTTTCTTGGAATGAAAAGTTGTTTGAACCAACATAGTTTGCTCAATGTTGTTGACAGTCTTAGGTTTCCAAACCTTTTTAATTTTCTGCTGTTTAGATTGCAGATCAGTTCTGCACTGTTTGACAGAATGTCCCAAAGTATTGCATTTAAAACATTGATCTGTCTTACAAAACCATAGTGTTGCCTAAGACCAAACCTAGGTATTCTAGGATTCATAAGCCTGCAAGTGCTCACCTTATGGCCAAATTTGTTGCAGAAAAAACAATGACCATAGAAGAAAGGATTGACTCTGTATGAAGATCTATTACCTCTTAAAGATTGAACATGATCCTTACCAAATTCTGAGTGATTTGAACCTGAACCTTTGACTTCAGAAGAGGGGTTTTTTTTGCATGGTCAATTGAGCATTCACCCTTTTCAAAACCAACACTAGTTTTATCTTTGTACATCTTCTGCTTGCTGAGCATCTCATTCAGTTTTAGAGTGCTTTCATATTTTTCAATTTCCTTCCTAAAGACAGGACTACCACTTCTTGTTCCAATTTTGATTTCTTGAACTTTGTAGTTCACAGGTCTCTCGAGAACTGATCTTCAACTCTTTTAGCTTCTTCAAAAATTTGGGGAGTTTTGAGAGAGACCATTTCTTGATGGGTGTATGTGTTCTTGAGTAAGAACTTGTTTTTTGAGTTTTCTGATCTCTTGTAAAGCACATTTCAGCTCACTTTCAAGATTTACTTCACCTTCTTCAATGTCAATGTTGTTTGTATCATTTTGCTGAGTAATTTCAGCCATGAACAAGGTTTCATCTTCTTCAGCAAGTGAATCTTCAGACTCAATATTAGATTCATCCTTACTAAATAGAATTTTTTTCTTTTTGAAATAGAAGTTTCGATTAGGTTTGAAGGCCTTCTTCATAGGCTATTTTTCAGTTGTCTCATTGTCACAGATTTGATCATCATAGGGACACTTTGCAGCAAAGTGACCTATTTTGCCACAGTTAAAACATTTAAAGGAAGTTTCCCTTATACTTTCACGGATCCCTTTTAATCTTCTAACAAAATGGATTCTTTAGAATCGGAACCAACTGCGATTCACTAACCCGACTTTTTTCTTTCTTTCAATATTAAAGGAAGTTTCTTTTCTGTTGAATTGTTTGCTAGTTCTCATTTCATGGTGATAGAAGTATTCGCCCGAAAGGTTTGTCAAGGTAGAAACATCAAAAGTGTTTCTTTTCTTCTAGGGCTGAAACCTTAGATTCATTGGATGTTAGGGTTCACAAAACCTTTGTGACCACATCAAATTCATTAACCTCTTTGACCTGTTCATTGAATTGACAACTAAATCCAACTCTTGGAAATATTCAACCACTTTTCATCATCCTTCATTTTCAACTCCTCAAACTGATGTTTTAGTGTAATGATTTTTGATAGTTTGACTTTCTCATTCCCTTGATATATAGTTTCAAGTTTTTCCCAGATTCCATGAGCAGATTTGCAATGCATGAATTTAATGAACACATCTTTAGTTAACCCACACAAGATGGCATGCTTAGCTCTGGCATTTTTTTCATACCTCTTTTTTTCAGCAGCATCAGTGGGAATAGATTCTGGTACATTGTAATCATTTAAAACAATGCTCCAAACATCAACATCAAAAGAAACAAGAAAATCTTCCATTCTGATTCTCCAGAACACATAATCAATTCCATCAAATAACTGAGCTTTGGATACAGAGGCACCGTCTTGAGAATGTGCCATTAAAAACAAACTCCAAGACCAAGATCAATCCAAGGTGATAAAAACCTATCAGAGGAACCTACACTCTGATACCAATTGTTGGAGTTAAAATGACACTGAGAGGGGGGGTGAATCAGTGTCTTAACAGATTTAACCAATTTTCACAAATTCAAAAACCATAGCTCAGATTTTATCTCAATATACTCTGATTAATGCATTCATGAGTTGAATGTAATCATTCATAAATAGAATTGAGAAAAGTAAAAGCCAAACAGTGAATTGAAATAATCAACAACACAGTAAAGCAAAGGGAACTTATAAGAACAAGGAGACTCAATATTTTACCAAGTGGAAAACCCTCCTGGGGTATAAAAACCACTCCCAAAATGCCTTCCAGGCTTAATCTTTTAAACAAAAGTTCATAATGCCTTATAGGCTGATTTTTGAGCACCCACTCAAGGAGTACCAACCCCTCAAATTATACATCTGAACAATAAAAATATCTCAAAGGATCTCTCTGTTTTCAGTCAAGCTCATAACTCTCTATTTTCCTCATCTACCCAATACATTTTGATACAGCCAAAGAATAATATTCCCAAATTACAATCAGAGAGGTTTACAGTTTTCAACACTGGTATTTATTTACATTTCAAGTATGTTTGTTAAGAAGAAATCTTCAAAAAGTGTTTTTCACAAGATTCTCAAATTCTCTAACTGATTTTTGAATATGAGGCTAAATAATGACAGTCTATCGATGATGATAAAAATCAAGAGTAATGCTTATCGAGAGAGCTGCAAATCATCCATTATTTCAAAAATGCAACAGCTCAAAAAGGAAAACTCAATGAATATTCTGCTATGTAACCATTCTGAGATTTGATGCCAATCCATGATGTCGACCACAGTGTTTTGAGTTTTCGTTAACTATTTGTTGAGACACCTAGATAGTTCTGCCGAAGGCAATTAAAATTTTGATCGTTCCTTTTAGTTATCGCTTTCGCCATAACCCATCAGAGTCGGGGAGAAGACATAACAACTACATTATGTTATGCCGAGAGCTCATATGTTTTGTTCTTTCCATTTGTTGAGACATCAGATTCTTTCTCACCGAGATGCCCTTTTGTTTCATTCACTGTCACTATAGCCTTTTCCTTATTTGCTTTTGCCATGACCCAGTGATGTCAGGAAGACCTCTTGCAGACCACACAATGTTTCACTGAAAGTCCACATGATTCACATTGGTCACCGTGACATAAGGTATTTCTTGCCGATGATTCCATCCATCCTATATATGTCGCTATAACTTCAAACCATCGGGGAGATCTCTTGTAGATCATTTTATGTCATACCGAAAGAACTTATCCACTCTGAGTTGCAGAGACAAATCATTTTTTATGCCAACAAGGAGCCTTTTGTTTTCCATCGGTGAGACCGAGGTCACTCATCGAGACCTCATACCGAAAACCTTTAACTCTTACTGATAAGCCTTTTGTACCAAGTCGGTAAGACACCATGAGATCGCCATGAAATTTCATTGAAGCTATAACTCTCACTGATGAGATCTTTTCTTGCACGGTCGATGAGACAATATGAATTGCTAAGACCTCAGCCTGACAACCAAACTCGTGCTGATATGCTTATCCAAACGCAGGTCGGTAAGACATGAAATATTCGATGAAACATTACACCAAAGACGATTTCCTTTGCTGATATGCCCATTCTGAAGTGGGTTGGGGAGACATAATGAAATCGATCAGACCTCATCTCGACAGTATAACATATGCTGATAGAGAACACTTTCTGTCACCGAAACAAAAGAGAATTCTAGCCGACAGTAGCCTGTATGATAAATTCAATCGACATGACATCTAAAATGTCTTGCCGATAGGAAACTCAGACATTTCAAAGTGGATCAGGGAGACCCTGCCATTCTCACACTGATATGAGGAAGCTCGAAAGAGAAATAACCAATACCTGTGATATGCAAGGAGAACCATCTTGAGACAGATCATCAATGAGAACAAACTGAAAGATATTTTGTCATCAAGGACAAACTTTAAACACAACTGAGATTCAAAAGGTGCCACTTTTCAGGGAGCCATGGATATAGAATTTCAAGGTGTGTTTAGATAGTTTGTTTTGGTCAACTTGGATGATATCATAGTGTTTTCAAAGAATGCAAAAGACAATTTTAGTCACCTTGAGCAAGTATTACAAAAATGTAGGGAATATGGTATTTACTAAATCCAAATTAATGTGTCTTCTATACTGATCAAGGAAAGCTTCTTGGGAACATTGTTTCAAGGGATGGCTTGGTCATTGATCTCGCAAGAGTAAAATCTATCATGGCCATCCCACTTCCTAGTCATTCCAGAAAGGACTATAGAGTTTCTTAGGAACAATTAAATTTGTGAGGAGGCTCATTCCAAACCTTGCTGCTTTAGAAAAGCCTCTTATTTTTATGCTTAAGAAAAATATGGTCTTCAGGTGGACCAAAGAAGGTAAAGATAGTTTTTAGGCTATCAAACAAGAAATTTCTCAAGCTCCTATGCTTTTCAATCCTCACTATGACAAGTATTTCATTCTTTGGAGGTGAAGCACGTATATCAATTGTCCTGTAGTGCCCCTCCATTCTCACTTGGGATGTGTAGGTAGTCTTGCTAGGGAATCTGAATAGGAAGATGGAACAAGAACTTTAGATGGTACTTTTGTGGGTATGATGCACATTGTTTTGTTATTATTATGATGCAAAGATTTATTGGGTAGTTAAGTGATGCAGTAGTAAGTTGTGAGGATAGGTGGAAAGGGTGGCATCATACCATTGAACATATGGGGACATATGAGAATGATATATGATTGCTAGAGTTCCTTTCTTAATGCCTCGGCTATTATGAATGTGTACTCTAATTTGTATGTTTGAGTGAACAAGTACAGGACATCAAATCCACCTGGATTCACAGGTCTGAGCATGTCAATTTTCCCAACGGTAATGCCAATTGGGAGATAGTAATGAGGTTTTTCCTAGTCTAGCCACAAACCTAGTCAGAGTGTGTCGTCAGTCTATGTTTGGTTGTCATATCTTTGTTTTCCTTGTCAATTGTTATTTATTTAAGAAAGGTTTATTTTATGAAATTAATGTTGGATTAATGTTCTTAATGATTCAATGCTTATTTAATTAATTTTAAATAATGTTGTTAAAAGATTTTTATTTTAATTTAATTAATTAAATTAATTTATTTGGTAAAATAATTTATTCCTTGTGATTAAATTTATTTTATTAAGTAAATAAATTAATTGATTAAATTTACTTATTAAGTGAATAAATTAAATATAGTTTAGATGTTATTATGTGAATTGGAATTTTAAATTTGCATAAAGTAAATGATATTAATTTTTTAATTTTTAAATTAATAAAATAGCATAAATTCTTTATAATTATCAAAAGAAAATATCTGAAAGTTAGTTAAAAGATATTTTGGAATAGCCATGTGTGAGTAAAATTTAATGCAAAACTCTTGTTGAAAAATTATTCCCAGAGAGCATATTTTCCATAACTGTGAGAAGTAAGAGGTTACTTCATGGGAATGGAAAAAGGAAATAGGATGGAAAATTATTTTGGTTAAAAATTTGGAAGAGGTTCTCGGGAATATTTTTGGGCTTTGTATTTTACATCTTTCTAGAAGTGTTTTTTTTAAAAGGCTTTGGAAATTGAATTCTAAAGGCGAGGCTTGCTCTCAATTCTGTAAAAGCTTTGTTAAATTTGTAAAATTGAAAGATTGTCTATACAAGTGGATTTGATTAAAGCTTCCGTCGAAAAATTTGGTGAAAAATTCTCTATAGAAAATTTGTTGACAACCTCTGTGTGTTAATTTTCCATGGTGCCTCTGAAGAAAAACTTTATAGTGAAATCAAAGAGTCTCATAGAAAATTATTGTTAAACAATAGAAAATACAAAAGAAAACAACAGAGGAAATAGAAAACCTTTGTTAGTATATTTCTGAAAATTGAAATCCTTTGGTGGATTTGAGAAAATTAAAACCTTTGTAAATTTGTGAATCTTGTAGGGAAAGTTTTATGAATAACTTCCTATAGGAAAAATTGTAAAAAAATAGCAGAGAGAGAGAGTTACTAAATTAATCATAACTAAAAATTTACGAATTGGGTATGGCTGATTTTTTTATATGTTTTGAAAGACTTGGTGGTACACCTTTAGTAAAAAGTTTATAGAAAACTAGATCCAAAATCAAAAGTTATTAAAGTTGCAACAGACTGGTTTTATGTTTAATATTGTTTGAAAAATGTAAATTAATATATATACATTGGAAAATTTGCATATAATTTTAGAATATTCAAATAATATATTTAAATATAAATAGATTTAAATGTATTTTTAAATAGGTTCATGTACATGCACAATTTAGATATATTAATATGAAATATTTTATCAAAAATAATTTATGTTTATTATTGTGTGATTGAGTAAACTGAAGTTAAACAATTAGTTTTAGTTTCCTTATTTTTATTGTAAATAGAATTATAATTAAATTGATTAATTTCATGCAGTGTGTTATTGCTTTAATTGGATTTAAGAAATCCTAATGTTAGATTATTATACTGCTTGAATTGTTTTTAAGTTGTTTTGCCTCCTACTCACGTTGTTTGGGAAAAAATGGGTTAATTGGGTTTGTAAGTCTTTTAGATGTATTTCCTTTGTGAGAGGGTTGTTATTTGTGATGGTTCAACATTTGAATTAACTTGGGTAGTGACAAAAGGTTTTTATTTAGTTTGGACACCTGGTTCTATGAATGGGTTGTGTTGTCTATTGCTATAAAATTGGTATTTGTTATTGGTTTGTGTGCACCTTGTCTACCATGGTTAGTGGATTAGTTCCTTATGTTGTTAGTAGGGGAGTGACTCTTCATGGGGGCTGACACACAAGGTGGTGCCTGGGTAACTCATGTAGAGTTAGTATAATTAGTGAAAACTAAATTAGTGTATTAAGGGGAATGAGTAGTCCAAAACATTTAACTTGATAATTATGCCTCGCTCATGGACACAAGGGCTAGTTCAAACTTGGGATGAGACAAGAAAGCTTGGAATGGCAAGATCATTATCTTGTCTCTATGTAAGATAATTGATTATGCATTGGATTGCATGTGGGGTCGGGTTTCATGAGAGGCTACCAGGGTAACCCATGATGGGGCCAAAGCCTAGGAAGATTTTCCAGGGTAGCCCATGCAACATTGTGATGATACTCCTTCTATGACAACGGTTTATTAGTTCAGTTAAGTACTTGATTCTTTTACTCTGAAAGCAATGTAACCATTATGTTGAGTATTATACTTGTTTAGTTTTATTTTGAGTTGCATGTGTCTAGAGTTTGTAGGTTATGTCTAAGGAGCCTTTTTACTATCTCCTAGCATGGGGGGTGGGCCTACGAGTACCACTTGGTTGGGTGGAATGTGCACCTTACACCGTTGGGTCCCCAGTTCTTGTTCGTGACGATAGGTACTTTTCG
Organism: Sequoia sempervirens; assembly: GCA_007258455.2. Lineage (NCBI taxonomy): Eukaryota > Viridiplantae > Streptophyta > Pinopsida > Cupressales > Cupressaceae > Sequoia > Sequoia sempervirens. The sequence continues at coordinate 18,386 of VDFB02140177.1, read as the reverse complement.
AGTGGATTTGTACTTTCTCTTATCTCTCATTTATATCAGTGGAAACCTTATTTAGGTATCACTCCTCAATTGTAATCAAGGATAATTCTTGTAACTTGTAAATGTTATACTTTTGTATAATCTACCTCATTTGGAAATGAGTATTGTAACTATTAAATTAAATCCATTGTAAGAATGAATCATTATTATATTTTATATCTTATGTGATGTAAATTAATGTTATTGAATGTATGTTCTTAAATTTATGAAAGTTAATCACATGCTATGTTTAGTTACTTTTGTTATTTATGGGATTTTCATGTAATGCGTTGTCGCGTGTCTTAGGGAATGTATGCAATAATGATGTTCATGTTACATGTAATAATACACTTAAAAAAAAAAAAATATTACACTTCCATAGTAATTGCAACATTCCTTAAGGTTACGTGGTGGGGTATTACATTTTCTAACCCAGCTAAATAAAGAAAATCTAGAGCAACCCATTACTTTCTATAGTGAAGGGCTCAAGGATTATGAGGTCAAGTATAGCTACGTTGAAAAGAATGATCTTTCTTCGCTTAGAAATTTTAAAATGTAGACATATGTTGTCTAATAATAGGATATGAATAATGGTGCCCCATGTGAGCGTTAAAGAGTTCCAATTGATTAGAGATATCAATGAAAAAAGGGCTTGATGGATCACCAAGGTGATGGAGTATGACATTGACATCAAAATCAATGAGTTAGTGAGAGGAAAAAGGATGTGTGAACAACTTGTCTTAGCAGTTGAGACTCCTATAGAGGCCACCCTTTTGCTACAGGAACAAAAAGCACCAAATGCAAACATACAAGGTAGTTGGGTGCATGATATGACTACCTTTTTATAGGAAGGTAGATATCATTTGGGTCTAGATAGAACAAAAATAAGATATTTCAGATTATAGTCCATTCCCTATGTCATAGTGGATGGCATACTCTTCATAAAGGATTTCAATGGAGTCCTATTAAGATGCATTGAGGAAAATCAGGTTAGCAAAATGCTAAATGAATTTCATGATGGCTCTTCAGGTGACCATTCTTTTGTAATGACTACTGCTGCAAAGATTTTGAGGGTTGATTATCATTGGTTTTAGTCTGGAAAAAAGTAACCCTTTTTCACACTTAATTTGGAAAAAAATGATATATATTAATTAACCTAATAATGCCTTGATTTAATGTTGTAATGTGTTGTAGACATTCAAATTGAATCTAGGGCCTGTTTTTAACAAAATGTACTTAAATTTTACCTTATTTAGGGTGTTCTAAAGTGTTTTATTACACTTTCACACTTATTTAGGGTTTCATTAATTAATTTTGGTTAATTAAGCTTAATTGGCCCCTTTAATTCAAATTCAAGCCCTCTCAATTACACTTTTTGAAGGATCTATCCTGACACCTAATAATCATATGGCATGGCATTTAATTTGGAAAATTTGAGGTCCTAGAAAATGGTGCTAGGACCCATTCACCTTTAGTGGCGAATTGGTCCTCTCCACATAGGACACCCCTTTCTATGGATTTTAGAGGTTGATTTTTGATGCTAATTCATCCCCTCGAAGCAAGGTCCTAGAAAATTATGTTAGGACTCATTCTCCTTTAGTGGCGAATCATGGGTCCTCCTCACATAGGACACCCCTTTTTCAATTTAATTTTGGTGGTATTCTAATGATTTCAATCCTAGATTTGATGCTAGCTTGGATTATTTGAATTTTAGGGTTAATTCTTAGCTTTAGTATAAATACGGGGTTAATTCACCTAGTTTCATCCTAGACCTTCATGAGCACTCAAGAGTATATTTATAAGAGCATTATAGAGAATTTCATAGGAATTCAAGGGAAAATTAGTGAAGTATTATTGCAACAATTCAAGGTTATTTCATCATGTGAAAGGAATAGTGCATTCAAGCATGTTGTTGAGCTAAGATTGTTGATGTAGCATTGAAGATCCATTTGTAACAATTATTTCACATCTAACATGAGATCAAGATCTACATTCTTCATGGCCATCTCATGTTAGTTTGTAGTATACTCTAAGACATCATCCAAGGTATCATCATTGCATATTTCATGTTTCATGTCCTTATTTTATTATTTTATCATTTGGTTTAATTACCTAAAAGGGGTTTGACCGAGGAAAACTCCTATCACTAACAATCAACAAGTTTTTCTCCCCTTTGATGTGTGTTTGTAGGTTCATAGGTTGAAGATCAAGTGGAGAACGAGATTAAAGCAAAATTTTCAAAGTTGTCAAGTTGCAAAGTTATCATTCATAGTGCAAGAACATGAAAATAAAGATACAAAATATGTTTTAGACTTTTAGGAGCTGAAAACCTACGAGTTGAGAGTGAAAACATCAAGGAATAAAACCCAAAAGTCAGTTTCTGGAACCCTAACAAGATTCTCCACTGAAGGTGAATGAGTCCTTTGTGACCTAAAAATAGCAAGTTTTCAACAAGGTACACATTGTTTTATCTCAAAACTTCCCTTTTTATTGATATAATAGTTAGAGTTAGTTTTTTATTGTTATTTATGCATTTTGGCCTTCATAATTGAATGAAAACCTAGAAAGACCATAGTGGCTCATCATCTTGTTCACTCATGGTGGTAAGCCCTACTTTTCTATGTTCCATTTTGGTGAACCTAACATATTGAACATAGTAATTTTCTAATTTTGGAAGTATATTCTAGCATCCTAGGTTATATCTTGCATTCATTTTCATTGAATTAGATCTCATTTAGGGTTTCTTGCTTGAAATTCAAACTCATGTCTTATTTAGGGTTTAGCATTGCATTGTTTTGCATTCTCTAAATCTAGAAAATACAAAAAAAAAAGTCATTTTACATACCATTTGGATCTCATAAAATTGCATTTAAAAATTAAAAAAACATTTCATTTCAAATTATGTCTTTGCATTCATCATTTTATTGCATTTGGACATTACATTTCTAGAGAATCTAAAACTGAAAGTTACTATCTCAAACTTGGAATTGAAAGAAATTATAGAAACCTTGAAAATCATTAAAAAATAGTTTAAAAAACCCTAATCAAGAACTCATTCTCCTTTACTAGGTAATGAGTCCCTGATGAGGATTGACATAAAATTTCTAGCATCTGAAAATTATTGTAAAACACTTAGAAATTAGTCAAAAAAATTCAAAAATAATTAACCAAGACCCATTCACCCTTACTAGTGAATGAGTCCCTGATAGATCCTGATTTGCATTTTCTAGAAATTGAAATCTTAGTTTTAGGCTTCTATTTTCTGTTGTTACTTTCTTGTTTTAGTTTTTTGATTTGTTGTTTCATTAAATTCATTGCATTTAGCATAATTTTCTTCATTGAGTGCATTGTCAAAATTCAAAATGGCATTTCTAACATTTAATTTTAAGAGTGTTACATAGCATAATAATTCAATTATCATTTTCTAAATCTTAAAATTACATTCTCTTTTTGCATGTTTGATCTATCAGTGTTGCATTTCAAATTTGTAAGACAATCATTGCATCATGTTTTCATTGCAAAAGTCTATGGTTATCATACTTCATGTTCTATTTTTAGATCTTGTTGTGTTGTAAGAGTGTTTTGTTAAGTACATATGAATATGAAATCCTTTCCCCTCTCTTTTTGTTCATCATTGATCTGTCTCCTAGTATCCCTCCTATAAGTGAGATTAGTCTAGTGAAAGAGACTAAAATCTTAGCCAATCATAGCCATCATATTTTTTCTTCTCCTAATATCTCTCCTAGTTTTGAAGAAGATATTTCAGTGTTAGAAGAACCAATTGATGAGAATTTTGAGAATCCTATTTGTTTCTCTCCTCCTACCTCTCTTATTGGGAAAGACTTTATTGAACAAGAGGACACAACCATAGGTTATCCTGATGATCACATAACACAAAAAGAAACCATTAGTCTGCATTCATCTCCCAACATCTTCCCCTCTTGTGATAATGTTTTAGTGAAAGAGGATGAAATGGTAAATGATGAGGATATGTTAGTATTAGATAATTATAAAATATTTAAGATCTATGACAACCCTATTTATGTTTCTTCCCCTACCTATCCTATTTTGGAAAGAATTATGGGACAAATGAATGAAATTATGGACAATCATGACAATCACATTTATTCTTCTCCTATTATCTCTCCTAGTTGTGAAGAAGATACTTTGATGTCAGAAAATACAACCAATGAGAGTCATGAGAATCTTATGTGTCTCTCTTCTCCTAGGGAAAACATCATTGAACAAGAAAAAACCATCATTGATAAGTAATAAAATCTAATGATTGGTAACTCCCTTACTTGTGATGAAGTCATTTTAGAAGAACCAACCTTTGAATGTCACAAACATCTAGTTTATAGTTCTCCTAAAAACTCTCCTCCTAGGGAGGATATCATGGTGCAAGAAAATGACAACATTGACCCATATCTTTCAAACAATAGTAATGTGGCTTCCTTAGGTGATGGTGAAAAGGTGACATTAGACTCCCCTTCATTAGAATGACGTCAACCCAAAATTGTTGAAGTTATGAATACACAAGTGTCCGTTAGATCCCAATTGATTATTGGACGTCCTACATACCATGTGGGACATCTTAAGAATCCTCTAATTAGTTACCCACCCTCACAATGACCACAAACTCAAAATAAACCTGTCCTCATCCTTGAACCGCCTAAGAATAATGTTTCACAACATTCAAATTATAACACCATTTATCATGCATATAACACTAGAAACAATCCAAAACCAAAACAAACACCTCCAACATCCCTCCCATTGCCTAATCCTATCTTACTTGGTCCTCCTTGTTTTCCTTTAAAATGTAGAAAGGAGTATGATCTCATTGAAAAACTAAGGAATAATCCTACTAATATATCCTTATGGGATCTTATCCAAACATCCCCTCATTATCATAACATGCTTCAAAATTCCTTACAAAAGGTTCCTACCCCTATAAATGTGCAATCAAATGATGTGGAAGCCCAAATTCAAGGTATAAATCTGGCCAACTTAGACATTACTTTATGTTGAGTTACCTTTGTTAGAAGTGCAAAAATAAAATGATGCTTTAATGATAGTGATTATTATTGACATTAATGATAATAAGTCTCATATTAAATGTACTCTCATTGATAATGGTTTGACTCTTAATTTTTGTAGTGTAAGCCTGCTAGATAAGATTAAAATAGAAAAAATCCAAATTCAACCAAATTCTTCATCTATTCATGGGTTTGATAACATAGTCCAAAACAACCACTTGGTGTGATTACATTAACTATAAAGTTTGGGAAGGTTACCTTGAAAAAATCGATCCATGTTATGCCTCATGATCTTTCATATAATATTTTTTTAGGAAAGCCATGGATTCATGCAATGAATGGAGTTCCTTCTACTCTTCGCCATAAAATGAAATATATCTACAACAAAAAAGTGTACACACTTGAGGAAGATACTGAACCTAAAATTTGTTTGATTACTGAGAGAGAAAAATGAGATCCTTTGAAGACATTAACACCAACTACACAAGTGTAACCCATGCAAGAGAAAGAAAAAGAGAAGCATATTGAAAAATTTACAAAGTTGTTGGAAGATGATTAGGGTTTGTTAGATTTCACACCTACATTCATGGGAAAACACAAGATCATAAACAAAGAGTCTAAAAAGGGAAAAGAAAAAGTGGTAATGTCAACACAAAATTCAAAAGCATCCACCTCAACTATTTAGGAACATCAAGTAAATTGCACAACAAACTTTGATAAAGCTGATTGTGAGAAACCACTAAATCCGAAAGAAATGAAAAAGCTTTATGGAAGAGGTTATGAACTTATGAAACAAATTGGTTATAGTGGAAAATAATATGGTGTTGGAGAACAAGGTATCCACGTCCCTATAGAGCCTAACACATAAGAAACAACTAATGGTCTTGGTTATTGTCCCTCGAAAGAAACATGAAAGCCTTCACTTAATGTCAAAACACTTACAAAATATCCTTCTAAGAAACTTTAACATTAGTGCATCTTGAAATGATAGACACTAGTAGTCTTGGTTAGTATCCTTTGAAATAAATGAATGAAATAGAGAAATCCTTGCTTAATACCAATGTCATCATGCAAAATATTAATGATTTAAATTCGATAGTACACCCTCCTATCAAGGAGAGTATATAATCTCACAATATCAAAAGTATTGTGTAAGTATGACATCTTGTACTAAGCAAGAGATATCTTTGTCACAAAATAAAGCAACATCTTCTCCTTTCGATCAAGAGAGTATCTTGTCGAGACTCCTCCAAGATCGTTTGATATCCCTCCCTCCAAAAAAATGAAAGAAACTTTACTACAAGAGTTCATTTTGTGCATATCATAGAGTTCATGGTCATTCTACTAATGAATGTAAGGCTTTGGGTAATAAAATTCAAAATCTTAAGGATTGTGGTGCTCTTTCTTGTACTGTAGCACCTTGTTCCTCTAATTGATACTAATTTTTATGTTTCTCATCAATCATCATGGCTCATCCTTGTCTTGCATTAAGTGGGGGTAAGGGGTTAGGTAGCCTTGTCCTCGTATGTCACTTGTTGATTGTCTCTTTTATGCTATTTGACTGTATTCCACGTATATATAAGAGCAAGCTTCAGATGTGACCAACATGCCTTATGTTGGCTTGCATGTGACATATTGAGTTATCTTTAATTATTGCATTTTATGGGCAACCCCTTCCCTCCTTTTTCATGATGCAACTTTATTTAGAAACATATGACTTGGCATAGGGTTTTTCAAGGAAAGCTCTCATTTCTTAGGACAAAACATTTGGCTACTTTAAAGCAATTGCTCATAGTAATGGTGTAGAAGCTGCTTTAAAGTGGGGGCATACATCGATGACATCTTTTGGCATATTTCATGTCACAATTTTATTTTTTCTTGAGACATATCCTTTTCTTGGTGGTATCATTGGGTTTTATGTGCTCCAAGAGTTCGATATTTCTAAGCATACGATCTCCCTTCGTGGCATGATGTGAAACGAGAGGCATCCCATAAGTGGTGATTTGATATTCTTGATTTTTCCTCTCTTGGAGACATTAGGCACGATGTTCCCTAAGAAGAAGACCTTACATGGAAAAAGAGAAATCCCCTTTAACAAAAAATTATAGACATGAAATTCAAAAGCCTAGAAAAGCATTACATTGTGGTGCCTTATCAAAGTTTTCAGGAGGATAAATTCAGTATGGTATGGGAGGCTAATATGATTCTCTCATTTTCCACCTTGTTGGTATAACTCACCTAGTGGATAGATTGAGGTTCCACTACCCTAGAGTGAGCTTGTTGGGATAACTCACCTAGTGGACATAATGAGGTTCCAATACCCCAAAGTGAGCAATGCATGTTATGTACAAATAGCCTCATCCCACATTATGTTGGAATGGTGTGCTTGATCCATTGTTTTTCTTGGCCTTTAATAGTGTATGGCTATATACCTTTGTTATTGCTGCATACTAAAGTTTCTTGAATGTCTACTTTAGTCTAATTTTTTTCATGGGGGGAAAAATCTCACTAAAGTGGGGAAAAATTGTAGTGTAAAAAAAAGTAACCCTTTTCAAACTTAATTTGGGAATAAATGATATATAATTAACCTAATAATGCCTTGATTTAATGTTGTAATGTGTTGTACACATTCACATTGAATCTAGGGCCCCTTTTTAACAAAATGCACTTAAATTGTACCTTATTTAGGGTGTTGTAAATTTTTGTATTACACTTTCATACTTATTTAGGGTCTCATTAATTAATTATGGTTAATTGAGCTTAATTGACCCCTTTAATTTAAATTCATGCCCTCTTAATTACACTTTCTGAAGGATCTATCCTGACACCCTATAATGATATGGCATGACATTTAATTTGAAAAATTTGAGGTCCTAGAAAATGGTGCTATGACCCATTCACCTTTAGTGGTGAATGGGTCCTCTCCACACAGGACATCCCTTTCTATGCATTTTAGAGGTGGGTTTTTGATGTTCTTTCAACCCCCCGAAGCAACGTCCTAGAAAGTTGTGCTAGGACCCATTTTACTTTAGTGGAAAATGAGTCCTCACATAGAAAACCCCTTTTTGAATTTAATTGTGGCAGGATTCTAATGATTTTCAATCCTAGATGTGATGTCAGCTTGAATTATTTGAATTTTGGGGTTAATTCTTAGATTTAGTATAAATATGGGGTTAATTCACCTAGTTTCATCCTAGATCTTCATGAGCACTCAAGAGTATATTTACAAGAGCATTATAGATAATTTTAAAGGTATTCAAGGGTAGATTAGTGAAGTCTTATTGCAACAATTCAATGTCATTTCATCATGTGAAACACATAGTGCATTCAAGCATATTGTTGAGCAAAGATTGTTGATGTATCATTGAAGATCCATTTGCAAACATTGTTTCACATCTAACTTGAGATAAATATCTAAAATTTTCATGGCCACCTCATGTAAGTTTGCAGATTTATACTCTAAGACATCATCCAAGGTATCATCATTGCTATTTCATGTTTCATGTCCTCATTTCATTATTTCATCATTTGGTTTAATTACCTAAAAGGAGTTTGACTGAGGAAAACCCCTATTCACTTACAATCAACAAATTTTTCTCCCCTTTGATGTTTTTTGTAGGTTCACAAGTTGAAGATCAAGCGGAGAATGAGATTGAAGCAAAATTGTCAAAGTTGTCAAGTTGCAAAGTTGTCATTCATAGTGCAAGAACACGAAAACGAAGCTATAGAATCTATTTCAAACTTTCTAGAGTTGAAACCTAGGAGTTGAGAGTGAAAACAAGGAATAAAACCCAGAAGTCAGTTTTTGAAACCCTAACATGGACCCATTCATCACTAAAGGAGAATGAGTCCTTTGTGACCTAAAAAAAATAATTTTCCAACAAGGTTCACATTGTTTTGAGCTCTCAAAACATCCATTTTTATTGCCATAATAGTTAGGATTAGTTTTTTATTTTTATTTATGCATTTTGGCCTTCATAATTGAATGAAAACCTAGAAAGACTATAGTGGCTCATCATCTTGTTCACTCATAGTGGTAAGCCCTACTTTTCTATGTTTCATTGACCAACTTTGTTTAATGATGCTCATAAATGGGTGAGAAATTGAAAAAAGTTTAGGTAAAGAAAAGGTTAGTTGACCTCCCTCTTCAACCCATTCAAGTTGACCAGTCATTTACATAGTGGGGTTTGGATTTTATTAGCATAATAAATCCACCATCAAGTGTTGGTCATAAGTGGATTTTAATAGCCACAAATTGATTTACAAGGTGGAAAGAGGAAGTTTCATTGAAGGATGTGTTGTGCAATTTTTCACACACATGCCCCGTTGAAAGTAGGGACCCTCTTTCGCTTTGTTTTGGTGTTCTGGCCCTTTCTTTTTGGGGGTTTTTTGTCTTACTTAGGCATGTGCTTAATTGTTTATTTTGAATGCCTAAGTGTTTCCAGGTTATTCATTGAAAATCTTGAGTTCTGGATGAATTTCAGGCTTTTGCCCTGATTTGGGATTTTCCGCCCTGGTCGGATTTTCCCAGATCTTGCTTGGATTCCGGTTGAACCTTGTTGCTCGGGACTTTTGGGTCTTCACGGATTTCCGCATGGGCCGGATTTTCCTAGATTCTGCCCTATTATTGGATTCCTGAAATCTTTCTCTAGCTATCCTATCGACTGCATTAATGGCTCTGTGCGTGGTCAGAGAAGTGCATTTAACTTGGTTTTGATGGTCTTTTATGCCATCCTTCTTCTTATTTTCCCTTTTTGTGCTCTGAAGTGCTTTCATGAAAGTATCTGGTTAAAATTTTGGGGTGTTCGACTTTGATTTGATTGATTTGGTGGTGGTTTCTTGTGTGCTCTCACCTCTATTCTTTGTGGGCACCGCTGGGCTTTGCGTTTACTGCCTCTAAGGTCAATTCCCACTTTGTAATGGTATGTATCTGATTTCCCGGCCTTTGATTGAAAATTATGAATGTCATGTTGGTATTGTGAAGGCTTGTGGGATTTGAATTCCTATGTATTTGTTCATTTCGTGCTAGGGTTGGTTGGTTTTGCATCATTTGTTAGCCCTTGGGTAAGTTTTGAACTCACTTGTCTATCCTTATTTTGATGAATCTTACATGAGAGTAGTTAGCTAACCCAAGTAGCGACTTAGAAATTGAAACAACTAAATTATGAGCTTGTCTGTGTGCTAATGGTGGATGAATAGGGTTCAGACCTAGGGCAGTGCCATGTCTAGTTATTTTGTTTTATGGTTGGCCTAGAATACAAAGAAATTTCATGAGAGGTCCGTCCCTAACTTGCCCTAAGTTAAACTTGTCAAAATCCATAGTCGGTTTAGTGTCTGGATGAAATCGGGACTCTCCATCCCTTCCGGATTCCCTTCACTATGACCATTTGAGATCGCTGAGATATCATATCGACTACCTTGAGGTTTGTCGAAATGGTCCTCCTAGGTTCATGTCAGATCACCATGACATTATCATTTTTACACTGATAAAATCCTTCATGCATATCAGTTGGAAAGACCTTTCGCTTTCGCCGAGACCTCACCCCATGAGGAGATGTCTCATCGACGTGCTCGCTCATACTCGCTTTCAACAAGACAAGTCCAAGTTGCCAAGAAGTCTTGGTGGGATCCAGTGGCTTTACTGATTCATTTGTGTCACTGTGACATTCATCCTTCGGCAAGACCTTTCGCTGAACGCCTTTTCTTTCATCGGGCTATGTTCTTTCTGGTCGCCGTAACCCTTCGAGTTTGGGGAGATGTCACTTCGATCGCCCTGCGTTTCATCGAAAAAGCATTCTTAGGTTTATATTTAATCACTAGGACCCTGTAATTCTTTCACCGAAAGCCTTTCATTCGAGGTGACTTCATAGTGTCACCAAGATGTTATAGCGGGTCCCTAAAGTCTTAACGATCTTTCGCTCTGTCACTGTGACTTTCTCTTTCGGCGAGACCTTTTATCGAGCATGTTCGCTTTCACCAAAGTCTTTCTGTCAGGGAGACATCCATATTTTTGCTAGGACCTCTGGCCAAACTCAAACATTTTATCGAGAAACCCTCCTAGGTCCATTCGTTCGTGGTGACCATATCTTTCTCACATTGAAAATCTGTCGAGTGCTGTAGGCAGGACACTTTGCCTTTGCTGAGACATCACATCGATAAACTATTGTCTAACCGAAGTAATTGTTTAAACCCATTAGTCGGCGAGACATGAATCATTCACCGGGACCTTACCCCGACCACCCTTGGCTTATACCGATATGTTTTCTATGACCCTTTTTTCCAAGACATTACATCGAAACAAGTGACTCTTGGCGAAACCTATTTTGATTGCATCCTTCAGCGTAACTCCCGGAAGTCGCTAAGACTTCTCAACGAGCTCATAACTTTTTCTGAAGCTTTCGTTTTGGGAATTCCCATTGGTCTGGAACTTTGCCTTGACTGTGGATGTTTGCCAGTATCGGATTTCCCAGAAATCCACTGTTGCCCTAATTTTCCGAAGACTTCCATCTGACTCATTTCTCGTGGAAATTCATCCCTCACGGATTTTCCTGAAACTTGATGAAACGTAAAGGAACATGAAATAATTGAATCCGTTTATAATTTGTGATCATTTGATGATTATTTCATGTTATATTTGAATCTCTTAGGTGATTTATTGATTAAAAATGATCAAGTTCAATGATTAAGTAGGTGTTTCTTAGGTTTTCCATTGGAATCCAATCGGTTTGGAATTTCCCAAATTCCTCTCTGGCTCAGATTCCGCGGATGGTCTTGAAACCCAAAATATGTTGTGGCGATTTATATGAATTTTCATGACACCTTGACTATATGAGATGCATTCTAATGGTGTTCTAATGGATTAACCTTGCTTTCCTGTGGTTCTCATTATGTTTTCATGTTGAATACAGGTTGAATCAAGCAAAACGGCAGCCGATTCCTCGTTGTTTGATGCCGAGATGATCAAGCTGGACATTAAGAGCAAGGTTCCTGAAAGTAAGATCACTTCTGTCTAGTCAGAAGTCACTGATATGAATGTTGGCCTCTGGGATTATGAGGAATTTAAAGAAAGAATGGCGGCTGAGGATCTTCCTTTGGTGGCCAGAAGAATGATGTAATCTGGTTTGTCCCATGTTGTTGGTTTCCCCTCTACAGTGCAGTGCTATGGGCTGGTCCTTGAGTGCGTCAAGCACTATGATCAGGATACACAGAGGATAATTGGTCCTCAAGGGAGGGTTGTTGTTAATCTCAACCCGGTCTCCATTGCTCAAACCTTCAACATGCCTGACCAATCTCATGTGGTGGGATTCACCATTGAGGCATCCCAGGAGTTCTATGATGACTAGACTGTGAAGTCACAACAACTAATCAATTCCTGGCTAGAGAAGCCCAAGTCCCACTACTCCAAATTGCCTAAGCAGCTGTTCAGAGCAAAATTCAAGGAGTAATACAATGCCATCACCTTTCTAAGTAGGGTGGTCGGATTGAAGAGTGCTAGTACATTCAAGAATTGGATGTGCCACGCCATTGTTAGGATGGAACAAGAGAAAATTGACTACCATTGGGCAGGGGTCATCAGTCAAGTGATTCATATGCAGTTGTCCAATGTGTTGTAGACAAAGACCTTTACAATGACCTCATATTTGGTCTATGCACTTGCTAGGTTCTATCCCTACAGAGGATTGGATACAAAGGGAATTTTTGGAAAGGACATCATCTATGAGGTTTTCCCTCAGTTGTATTTAGGAGGTTCTGACTATAGGAGGGAAAATGATGCATTAACCATGCACATTACCAGAATGCTTCAGGAGGTAGAGCATGTCAGGATCTCAGATCTGGCTAAGGAGCTCATCAAGAAATATGGGGCATGGTTCATCCAGTTCCCTACTTTCTCCTACATTCGGGTTGATGGCTATCAAAAGGCCCCGTACAAACTTTCGAGGTATCCCACTGACCACATCATATTGTTGGAAGTCACCAGGCATATTTGTGATTTTGATGCCATTGTCAAGAAAGAAAAACATAAGACAGGATTTGGTGGGGATTTTCCCCTAAGGATTGGCACTGGAGAGGTATGTCCTTCCATTGGTTCTTCCGAAGCTTCAGAAGAATAATTGAGTGCTCTTGGTTTGTCTCTCCACTCCAAGAGGTCCAGGTTTGACATCACAGGAGAGGCTCAAAAGAAGGCTAGTAGAGAGTATAGTCATAAGGTTGATTTAGAGGATTATTGGGCCAACTACAGTGATGAATACAAGGTCAGAAGGAAGAAATTCTCTCAGCTTCCAGTGGATGCAGTCCAATTATATAATGTAAGAGCAGTGCCTGATCAATTGGAAGATGATGGGAACTTAATCCAGGATCATGCCTATGAAGCGGTAAAGGAAAAACCAATTGGTGATATAGACTGGATAGAGGAGGAGCAAATAGAACTAAAGCAACTGATGGATCCAGTTCTTAAAGTTACCCAAATGTGGTTCAAACACACGGTATGGGAATTGGAAAAAAGAGGAGTGAAGTGCACGTACAACCTGATGAGAGACTTGGATTCCCACTCCACTTCTGAAGAATCTACCGAGCAGGATTCCAGAGGTAAAGGTAAACTGGACTCCCTTGTCAAAACTAAATCTAAAGGTGTACAAGAAACAGAGGTCCAGGAAGCAAAAAAATAGAGGAGGCCAAAAGCCAAGAAGAGAACAAGGACTAAGAAGTATGAGCAGAGCCCTGAGGTGGATGCTCCTATGCCGAAGAGGAAGAGAATTTTCAAACTATCAGAGAAGGCCTCCTCCAAGGTTGGGGAAGAAATCGCCCCACCGATGATAAATCTTGAAAGCTCAGAGGAGAAGGCCAAAGTGTATGCAAGGAAGTCTAGGACTTCTTCTCCCAAGGATAGTGTGCCTAAGGTTGACCTACCTTTGGTGGCTTTTCATGACGAGCAGCATGATGATGCGCCTCCTGCTCATGAAACCTAGAGTGAACTAGGTGAGACAAAGGGTGTTGATGATCATCCAGGTACTGAGGATGAGGAATTCCATGAGGGAGAACTCTACAGTGTAGAGGTAGAGGTGGAGAAAGAAATGCAATCTCCCTTGGTTACATATGTAGAGTCACCAGTTAGGAATGAGGTTGTTGAATCTCCTCCAAGGGAGGAAGAAGCAGAAAAGGTTTCCTCGCTTGCGCATGAAGAGGAGCATGTTGAAGAGGAAGAAAGTAAGAATGATGAGACTCTTGATGAACAAAACTTGAATGAGGAAATAGAAGGAGATTGGCAGGAAGAGGAAGTGGGGCAGAGCAGGGTGCAATTGGAGTCTACTGTCCCTAATTGGATAGAGAAGGAGATAAAGAGAAAACAGGTGGTAGTGGAGGATAGTCCGCCAAATTGGGACATACTACTGGCCAAGATTAGAAAAGATAAAGGGAAAAGGAAGGATAGGGTGATCTCACGAGTCGAGAGGGACGAGGCACATAACAAAGTGGTTCATATTGCTACCACTGCTCCAGAAAAAGATAGAGACAACATGGCTGGAAGTGATTATGATATACAAACTTTTAATCTTGGGCCTACATCAGTTGAGCAGGATATTGAGGACGATGAGGTCTCTAGTGTAGTTATGGTAGATCGATTAAGGAAGGAAATAAGGGCCAAGCAGGAGTTAAAGAGAGAAAATGAAAATCTCAGGAAGTGCTTGGAGGAGTTAATGAAGCCACTGCAAGCCATTAATCATTCTTCCTCTACTAGTAATCCTCTACCTCAAGAGACTATAATTGAGCTTGAAAAGATGAAAGCTTCCACCCTTGCCACTGTGAATTGGTTGAAAGGAGTGCAAGAAAAGGGTGATGAGGCTATTAAGGAGATCCTGTCAACAGGGAAAGATGCTATTATGGCGACTAATTGGTTGAAACAAGTGTTGGCACAAGATAAGGAGGATACAAACCTCCTACAAAAAAACTAGAACTCTAATGGAATACACTCGTGATAGGTTGGTAAGCGACGAGATTATTTCTTCCTCTAGAGTTTCCGAACCTTGTGAGTGGTTTGAGGCACTGCAAATTAGGCAGAAGGTGTTGAAAAAGATTCACAAATGAGGGAAGCAGATTGATGACACCTTGACTGAGATTTACAATGGTTCCATTGCCTTCTTCAAAATCATGACGAGAAGAAGAAAGATCATACCCAAGTACTTGAGCTTGGAACAGTTGAGAGAATGGTGGCATGATGTGTATGCACCACTTGATGATGGTTCTATTTTTGAGCACCAACTAGATGACGTGGCCACCTACCTCGCAGTTATTGATAAACATGTGGCATTCAAGGTAGATTAGGATAGGTCGGTCAAACACTTAAGGGATGAGATTGCATCCATGGAGAGGTGACTTAGGGTTTTGCCAGTACCACTTGTGGCCGACTTGGATGGAGTGTTCTTGAAGCTACATGAAGAGTCAGATTAGCGCGGGGATAATAGGGAAGAGAGCTAATGATAGGTTACGATGCTATTTGTGCTTCCCTATTATCTTCCCACGCGTTGTCTGAGCTAAATTACGAATCTTGGGCAGACCTCGACGGGACGCGCATTTAATGCTTGTTTGACCCATTTCGAAGACTCTCCTGGCTAGGTTGTTGTGCTGAGTTATTGCTGTGAAACCCTTGCCTGGCCGACGAACTTCTAGGGATTTCTATATATTGGGCATGTCGCCTCATTTGTAAAGGGTTAGAACAGTTAGAAATAATTAGAAGATCAGAATTTGTAACTAGAACATAGAGTAGAGCTAGTTAGAAGTAGAGTAAGTTAGCAAGTAGCTGCCCTCAAGCAAATATTATAACAGAAAGCTAAAATTGTTGCTACAGTGAACAATTCGAATGCAAATAGTGACATTGTGATTTGGTGCCATATTTTTGCTCTCTTGTTTTGCATGGTTTTGACATTCCATCTTTAAAATTGCTTTGAGTTGGTAAATATCTAGATTAGATTTGATTTGATAATGTTTGTGATCTGATACTTAAATGTTGCAGCAATCTCTCAATCCATACTTTTTGCAACCAACTGATTGTTAGTTGTTTTACAAAGTTAGCCTAGACTTTTCATATTCCTTGTGCTTAAGTTCGATTGTGAAGGTTCATTCACTTCAACTGTGAAAGGGTTGTTTGAATGAGTTTTCATGATTTGAAAATATTAACACCTCAGAAGATTGCACTGTTTTATGTGAGATTGTAGATTTATCTTGGTCAAGTAGAAATTAGTTTTGAGGGATTGTTCCATTTCGAGTATTGGTTACTTACATTGTTAATTTTAGTAGTATTAGATTTAGAACTCTCTTTAAAACCCTAATCCTTTTCTATTTCTTTAATCATTGGATTAAATCTTGGATTGAAGGCTCACCAGTTTGTTAAATCTGATAAAATTGATTCAACATTTGCTCGTAGTAAGGTCCCATTGTGATTACCGACATTTTCACATTTTGTTACTAAGTTGTTTATGCACTGTCAAGACCTGACATTAGAGACCTTGGGGTTATCTCTTGAGGCTTGCCGATAGAGATTTACCTTTCAAGAGAGATAGGATATTATATTATGTTTGGCTGTTATTGTGTAGAAAACACGATCAACAAGATGCAATTGATGCTTTAGTTTTGGACTTCCCTTATGGAATTGTTACAAGATTTGGTACTCTTTCCACCATTATTTCAGATAATTCCAAGGCTAAATTACTAGTGCTTAGATCCTTGATTGGGAAATGAAGCATGGAATTTACTTGAAGACCTTATCTAATTACTATCCTTAGGGAAATGGCCTAGTTGAGTCATCAAATAAAAATCTCATCAGAATTATCAAGAGAACCATTGAGGACAACCAAAGGGTCTTGCATAGCAAGCATAGCAAGTCAAGAAGATAGTCTTTTGGGCTGATATAATTACTCCAAAAAGAGTAATTGGTAATTCCCCTTTCATGCTATTTTATGGAAGGGAGGCAAGGTTACCATTATCATTGGAGTTGCTTTCTCTTGAGTTGGCACATTAGGTAGAGTTAGAAGAAAATGATGCTATGACAGTAAGGTTAGTTGAGCTCATGGAACTAGAGGAGACAAGGAAAAAGTCTATCCAATTCATAGAAGCACATCAAACATAGGTCAAAAGAAATTTTGACAAGAAGGCAGTTCATAGGATGTTCCAGGAAGGAGATCTAGTGTTGAAATGGGATGAAGATAGAGCCAAAGCTAGAAGACATTCCATGTTTGATGCCATGTGGAGTAGTCCATATGTCATCACTAGCTACAAGGAGGCCAATGCATTCTATCTTTCTAGGTTGGATGGTGAGTTTCTTCCAATCTCAGTCAATGGGATTCATCTCAAAGCTTATTTTTGATAAGTTTTGAGTTTTGAAGCAAAAATTCACTAACTCATTTGACTGCAAAATCCGACGAAACTATCCATAAAATATGTATAATTTGATGTATCATCGGGTGCTTGTAAAATTTGATGTGTAATTTTCAATTTTTTGAAAGTTTATCCCTGACGTTCGTTGAAATTTTGACAAACCTGGGGTTCGTCGAAATGTCGGCTATCATTTTCGTCGAATTTTTGACAAACATGAAAAATAGAAATAAATCAAATTGTAGCCGACATAAAGAAAAGTGAGTTCACGCTTGATTTATTGCGACAGTGTTTTGCTCTACTTGAGACAGTTTGTGGAGAACTAAGGACGATTTTCTTGAGAAAAATCAGAAAAAATTCAAGAAGATATCGCCAGGTTGAGGGTAGTCATTGTCTTTTTGCAGAATTCAGTTGTGAAGTTGGATTTGTAGTTCCAGGTTTGAAAATCATATTTTAAAGCAACATCTCATCATATTTAATTTTTAGAGGTTTAGGGTTTTGAGAATTTCATGTCCAGATTTTGTTGTGTGGAATCACCATAAGATCACAACCAAGGAACAAATTCCTGTGATCAGAATTATGTGATCCATAACCTATTGGGTCATGTGGTGGGCATAGTTGTGCTATAACAAATATAGGATGCATTCATGTAACTGCTTCAATGGCTATGTTGTGATAGAAATGGAGGCACTCATATAATGTAGTGCTAATTCATGTTGTATAATGTGAAAGTCAATCATCATTATGCATTCAAAGGTCTCAAGTTTCAATCGTGCAT
Source organism: Sequoia sempervirens (assembly GCA_007258455.2). Taxonomy (NCBI): domain Eukaryota; kingdom Viridiplantae; phylum Streptophyta; class Pinopsida; order Cupressales; family Cupressaceae; genus Sequoia; species Sequoia sempervirens. The sequence continues at coordinate 188 of VDFB02140177.1, read as the reverse complement.
GAAATTATGTTGATGATCAAGAGTGCGATTACTTGCTGCAATAAAGAGCCTATAACTCTGGTTGATATGCATAGTGGTTGTGTTATATCAATTATGTAGTGTATTCAGGCACAACCCATGTTTAATGGGCTATTCTATGGAGTGATCAAGATTTTCTAAACCTTATGAATGTTATGTGACATATATTT